>VZTN01031478.1:1756-77500 GCA_013400515.1 Erpornis zantholeuca
GATGTACAACAGCTTTCCCTCTACACCAAGTTATACAGGACAGTTGTCAGGTTAATCCCAACTAATTTATTCTTGGAAAACCATAAAAGGCCAAGAATTTGGCTGGGGAGGGAAGATACCATGTTGGGGAGGCACCTTGATAACTGGAATGTGTAAGGAAAATTTTGGGAGGTGTGGGAGAATGAGGGCACGTGGAAGCCCGGGCCAGGATCTCTCAATGATCATCAAATCACTGGTTTTATCCTGGTACTACACTAATTGCACTTATGGTAAGAAGCTCTCCAGCAAAACCCAACCAAAAAAAACCCCTACAATTCCTTTCCCATAGTTAGGCAATATTGCACCTCTATAATCTTGAAAAGTATCTCAGTGTTACACAACCCTTTAAAGTTTTATCTTAATTTGGATTTTAGCATGTCAGGAATATGTACACACAAAACAGTATCCCTCAGAATCTGCTGGCTCTGACTCATCCCGCAGCTTGCTATGAAGATGAATTACACCACACAGTATAGCACCTGTATTGATTATCATCTAATTAGTGTTAGGTTTTACTTTTTTTTTCCACTTTTCCATTCAAGTTCTATCCAACTGGAGAAATGCCAAATCATGTAAGCGACATATGGTTTTGCTTTTGAAATCATCCAGCAAGAATTCCCAAATACTGAAAAATCTTTGCCTAAATAACTTCCGGCTTGAAAGACAATATTTTACACCTTCAATTCCAGTGGGAAACACTGATATTTGTAGGTATGCAAATTGGTTTTGAGGAAGAAGGGCATATAATCAGATGTTGAACGATGCTACAGATTTTTCCTGTCACATGCTGTCTCCTCACAATGTGAAAAGAACAGTTAACAGCAAGATTAATGCTGAGAAAATAGCTAAACTACTATTATGGTTAATGAAAGTAAGGTTCTGTTTCTTTTTTGTTTTACAAGCTATGACTGTAGAAATCAGTAAATATTGCCCTAGAATGCAAACACTCATTTCTCAGTGCTCATGTGCAGATATTCCATTTAATAATACTGCATCCTGTGTTTCTGGAAATTTGGCATTTCAGCCGGGTACAAAACATAAGTATGTTCCTTTAGTTGGATAGGGAATGGATTCCCCTGCTGGCACCCTAAACAAGTAGCACCCGATTACTAAATTGGGTCCAAACTATTCCTGACTATATTCTTCTCATTTCTAGCAAAAACTTATTGTTTTTTATTTCAGATGAATATCCAAATCATTCTCTCAGCAGGAACACACATGTAAAGTAACAAAAGAAATTTAAATGAGCAAAGTTTGGAGATCTCCTGGAACATCCAAGAGCTCACAGGTGTTCCTACCTGCGTCCATATATCCTTGGGTATATCCCGGAAGAGGCAACTGTTTTAGTGAACCAGGTAGAGCATGCCAGAACAGGGGATAAGATAAAATGAATGCTGAGGACATATATTTACGCAGTATACTCTAACTAAGAAACAACACTTAAGTGTAACATCCGAGGAACAAAGCAGCACACTTTCTAAGGCTTGAGTAGAACAACCAGCTACAGGTCCTTAGCAGAAAATGCCCCCACTGCTCTCATAGGTCTCTCTTACCTTTTTCAAAGGTAGAATCTACCTTTATCAAGACTGGAGTCCGAATTTTACTCTCTGTTTACCCTCTTGCTTGGAAGAGGATGAGAGGTGAATACACAAGAGCCCCTCTTCCTCTCAACAGGACACCCACAGTTTAAAGACAAGATGTGGAAGCCGAGAAGACACATCCTGTCCTGCATTTCTGCATGAGTTCACAGCTTTGGTCTCAAATGAGGAGTCTGAGGATTTCACATTGAAAATAAACTAGAAAAAAGACAGGAAAACAAAACTATATATAGGTTCAACATGAAAGGTGGACATGAGAAAATGAAGGGTTTTGTTTTGATTTCCTGTCATTTTCTTTACTATGCTTAACTGTGAAATCATAATTGAATTCTCATTTTTTAATATAATTTCTATACATAGCTGTTCACAGAGTCCTTTGAAATCTGTGGATGAAAGGAAATATCACTCTTCTTTTTAAAAACTATTCATTTGAGATTAAACAGTGCTAAACGCTGAGCCCTGAACAAAAGGTTTAAGCAAATGTAAGTCTTGCTGAAATAGAACAACAATGCCCAGTACTTTACAGGATCAAACCTGTGATTTGGGGTTTTTAATCCCCTAATTTCCTACCCTTTCCTTTCTCTTTTTAAATATATCTTGGAAACTGAGATCCTGCTTTTGTCAGATGAATTTGTTATACGGAACAGAATGACCTTCAGTCCTTGTGCAGTGGTACATCAAGCAGCAGCCTACACCAGTGCAAGCTGTACCACCACCTTCCGACAGCAGACTCAGACTTCATATTCTAAGATCACAACTAATGGCACAGAGCTAATCACATGCACACACCTGAATTTGTAAGTGAAAAAGACAATTTTGCTATTTTGCTTCAAGATTGTAAAAAAATTATTCTTAAACACAATCTGGTTTATGTGGTTTTTTCAAATGTGTCATGAAATTAAAGCATTCCCACCTCTAATTTTATCACTGGATCATTTAGGCAATCAGGATCTCTTGCATTTTGTTTCCAGACCTGTAGTTTCTCTCAGTTCACTGAGATTAGTCAAGGTTTACAAATAGGAGTAGGTATCAGCAGAATCAGTGTTCATGAATTTTGAATCAAATTATTTTATAAGTAATGACACTTTTCAGAGGATAGGATTTTTTAATATGCAAAATAATAAAAAGTGCTGTGATTTATTCTAATAGCCAAAGGAATTTATGCAGAAAAACTAAAACAGCCTGTACTTTTAAAACTGTAATATAATTTTATCTTCTTAACAAATGCTTTGCATTTTATGAATGTAGTGCAAATGTAGAAGTACTCACTGAAGGGATAAAGCTACTCCATTGTGAGACATGGACAACACTGAAAAACATTAAACTAAATTATTTCTACACTAAAATCATACATGCAAGATGAGGTCAGATGTCTCAGAAACATGTTGTTTTCTCTAGATCTGTAAGATTAGTTTATCAGATTGGGAATGGTGGAGAGGCCGAGAAAGATAAAAGTGCTCTTTCAAATGTCTGTTGCTTCTACAGCTTCTAAAAACTGAATTTTGAAACCTTTTTAAACAGGCAGAGGGATTGGACTCAGAAATCTCCAGAGATGCCTTCCAAATTCACCTGTTCTGTGATTCTGTGAGTTAAATTGCTACTTCGTGGCAGTACAGTCCCTGGTGAGTGAGACCAACAACAAAAGATTACACCATACTTCTGTCTGATGGACATTCTTATTCAAAAAGAGGATATCTAGAAAATGACTTCGAATAACATAATATTTCCAGCAATAAGCCCTTAAGACTCTTCTGCAAGAGGAAAAGAACAGACATACTCTCACAACCCTGACACGAGCCAACAGCCACAGGCATGATGGAGAAGAGAGGGAGCATGTTTCCCTGACTTAGCCTCCCACCATCCTGCTCCATTTTTCACAGAATCCTGGAATCAATTAGGTTGGAAAAGACCTCTGAATCATTGAGTCCAACCTTTGACCAATCATCACCTTGTCAACTAGACCATGGCACTAAATGTCACATCCATTCATTTCTTGAACACCTCCAGAGACAAAGACACCACCACCTCTGGATAGTCCATTCCAATGTTTAAAAACCCTTTCCATGAAGAAATTCCTCCTGATGTCTGGGTGTTCCAGTGCTCAAGCTTGCAGACCCTGACCCTTTACTGAACCACACAAAGATGTACCCTAATCCAGCAAAAGCTCAGCGAATCTTTCACACAGTAACACTTCGACTCCTACCAAGAATTCCTGACACTTCATCAGTCCACAGGACATTGTGTTACTGTGCTCCTGCAGAGAAGACCTGTTCTTCAGGACAGTTTTGTACCAATGTGACCAGTGAAGATCTCTGATGTTTTTCATCTGCTGTTCCCTGGACACCAGCTGCAACATTGCAAGATTCACACCTGCTACCTGCCATTTCAATGCAAGATGCTCTGAAGGTCAGATCATTTTTCTCTACCTAAATGTGAGTATTAACTTGACATTCTCAGCTAGAAAATTCAAGGCACGTGTACATAAAATATTTAAATTAAATACAATCTGGGCACTATCAAAGAAAGGTTGCATTTAGCACCATGTAAATTTGGACAAACGCAAGTGTTCAGAAATGTAGAACCTATCCACGCTCTGAAAAAACAGAGCTCATTTACAAAGATATGTTTTGCAAGCTCAGTGTTCTTGCTGCTATACAATGTTGAAGCATACTCTCTGAATTTATAGCACAAAACCTGTCAGAGTTCAAGCAGTGTCTGGATGACACTCTTAGTGATATGATTTAAGTTTAGACAGTTCTGTGAGTTCTGACAGTTCAAGGAGTGCGACTTGGTGATCCTTATATGTCTCTTTAAACTTGAAATATTCTATTGTTCTCTGATTCTACCATTTACATTTAACACTATTAAAGAAGCAAATTGATTTCTGCTTATTATTTTGAATTTTGCTCTACAAGCTCGTGTCTTTGTGCATAAGCTGTCCAAATAGGCAAGGTATCATACAGTAGTTTTCAGGCGGAAAAAAAAAAAAAAAAGACATGCAGGGGATTGGGGATTTACTGGCTTACTCTTTCAGTATTTATCATTTCAGTCGGAAAGCAGCATCTCTATGACACACTCTGCAGTCTGACTTTTTCAGCTGATTTTAAAAATCCAGGATAACCAAGCTTTTATTGTTTGAACATTGAAGAAATTCAAATACTACCTTTAGTTAAGAAAGGAAAACTTAAACTAGATTAGCTTTATTGAAGTAATTTCTGCTTCATTAATCACATTTATGACATTATGGGATATTATCAGTATGATAAATGTTTTTTGTACTGCTCATGGTTTCAAATGAAATTAATTTTAGAAGCTGCATCAAATTTCCTTCTTATTACTCCAAATCATGTCACTACAGTACTATGGATGACCCCCTGTGCACTTCTGTGTTTGAATGTTAGGTCTGTTTTCAAACAGGAAAGGATATAATGATTTTTTCAATGATATAATACTCGGTCTTTTTAGAAATGTACAGCTTCTCTTCCTATATATGTCAGTTTAACTTACTGTTGAGGAGAAAGACACTGACATTAAAGATGCTGGAAATGGATGCAACATACATGACAGAAGTTTCTGTAAACAAACAATTTGGAAAGACCAAAAATGCCATTTCCCAATCATACCAGACAAAAAGTTCTTTTTAAAGGTCCCTGAACATCTTTCACAGAATCACAGAATCATAGAATAGTTTGGCTTGGAAGGGACCCTAAAGAACCTCTAATTCCAACTCCTCTGCCATGGGCAGGGATGTCTTCCAATAGACCAGATAGCTGAAGTCAAAGTCACCTCCAACCTGGCCTTGAAAACTTCCAGGGATGGGGCATCTGCAACATCTCTGGACAATCTGTTCTAGTGCCTCACCACCCTGACAGGAAAGAATTTCTTCTCAGTATCTAATATAAATGAACTCTTTTTCAATTGAAAGCCACTTCCCCTTGTTCTGTCACATTAATTATGAATTCAGAGCAGGAGAAAACATTTTAAATCATTTCTGTCTTAAAGATCACAGTAAATAACAAAGTTTATATAAACCATACTTGCTGATGATGTTTCTCATGAAGCTGCCATTTATGATGGACACACAGAGAAAGCAAGATGAGGTAATACAAAAAGTCAGTGGCCCAGAAAAGTGACAAAAAAGCATCCCAGTTATTTATCTTTTAAAATCTAAGGGTAAATACTTCGTATAAGACCATGAATACCAAAATCAAAAGTGAAGCAGTTTATGCTCTATTTCTTTGCATATTGTCTGAAGAGGCAAGAAGGATACACTATCCAGCTCTAACTTGACAAAGCACCATACTCAAGGAACACCCAATATGGAAAAAGAATTGAATATTCACATTTTCATTCTGGTTCAGTGTGAAGCTGACTGCTTTGTTACTGTTTGTCTTGTGTCTGGGAAAAGATTTCTTGTCACACAGTACTCAAGGTCGAGAGAGACAAACACCACCTGTTGTAATCTCTTTCTCTCTGTTATTTTGCTTTGGTGTTTTTCCCTGCTTCAGCCTATTGTACCTAGGAAGTGTCTTTCTTTTAACCAATGGTTTTGATTTGCTGCACAATGGAAAAATATAAAGTGTATGCTGAAAGAAAAAGTTACTTCCTACTTCTTCAAACTTCTGGAGTCAAAGTTTTGTGTTGCCTTCAGACTGTTCACAAAGTACAACAGCGAGAGTTCAGTATATGTCAGTATACTTAAAAGAAATTTACTCATGTTACCCCACAGCTGCTGAATGACAACAGAGGTTATTTGGTGAGGCTAAAGAAAGTGCAAGCTCTAAAACAGATGATTCACAAACAGCAGGCAAGACCTTTTAAGCACAGCTGATCTGTATCCAAATATCTGCATTGGTTCTTTGCTTTGCTATATGAGATGATGAAGCAATAGCATGTCAAAAGGACATGAGGAAGAGTGTGAACTTTACTTCCTCTCGATTTTTCCACCTAGTTCCAAAATTCTGTTAAGCTGTGTCAGCCAGTACAGAAATAAGAATTCTTTGGCCCTGGTAGGTGCAACGGCTAAACCATTTTCTAGAGGACAATTATGTAATGCTCATTTAAATTGTTATCTTACATTCTCACCAGAAGAGAAGGCAGTTGACTGATTCAGTACAGCTGGTACTAGACTCAAAGAATAATATGAAGAAAATATTCCAAGAGCATCTACTCTGAAATGAACCACTTAGGCTCTGCGAATAAGAGACAAATAAATGAAGTTGAGACATGAGAGCATTACCTGGGCCAAAACCTCAGCTTACTCCATCTGCTAGCTAATGCTCACAGATATATATCAATGTTAAGGAATATCTAATAGGGACAGAGTGGGGATAGTGCCATAAAACTGACTTAAGAGTATTCAGTGTAGAAGAGGAATGGGAGGGGGAAAGGGATATCACATCCATTGGGGATCCTCTAAAACGGAAATGCCTGCAAGCCTAATGTTCCCTATGGAACACCAAATAGATGAGGGTAGCATTGATGAATATTGCTACCAGCCTGGTCTCATCCATGCAGTGCAGAAGTGAGATGTGGGGGGGTTATTGTTAGTTCCCACCCACGCATCAGTTCTGAAACTCCCACTAGTAAACACGATTCAGGAAGACTGTTCCCCACCAACGTTCACACTACATAAAGGCTTTGATTACATCAAAATGAGAATGGCAACATTTTCCCCCGCATCTCAGACTTACAGATTTTCACTGAGAGAGCAAAGTCCCCTTGATTTTGTTTTTTAATATTTTTGTTCACATTTCCTGCCACCAAATCACTAAAAGGTCATGGATACACAGAGAATCACTTTCTAGAGCCCTGGGGTACTGGCTCCTCATGAGAAGGCTGGATGTGTGTTTCTGGTTTGCTTTTGCAGAGCTGGTACACTGGTTTGACATTGCCACCAGGCACATCTTGCAGGGCTGCCTGCAACACCTGCGTCTCCACTGAGCTCTGCCTCCAAGGCATGTACGAGCATGTCACTCTTTTTACAAAGAGGGAGATGAGTGTGGGCACAAGGAGCTCCAGCTGCAGCACGGAGGAACCCCTGAGGAGCACGCCTCAGCACTGTTTGGAGGAGGCAGGCACATGCAGCTCAGGCAGCAACTCCTCACAGTTTACTTTTTCTTTTAATGAACATCATCAAACAGAGACAGGCTTTTGTTTTAGAGAGATTGCTCTTCCCATCTGAGAAAGGTTAAGGAAAAGAAAGTGAGTGTGTCAGCAGAGTACCAGAGGGGAAATAAAGAGAGGAAAAAAAAGGCACTAGTGAAGAGCCAAGGACCTGCCTACTCTTTGTCCTCAAGTAGTTTTTCTTTTGGTTGGTTAGTTTGGGGTTTTATTAGAATTTCTGCTTAACATACATACATGTACATATGCCTGCATTAGCACTTACACACTCCTGCTTGTCACTATTATGGCAGGCACTGTACCCATACATATAGGTACCCATAAAACCCCTGGCCTAAAAGTGTACTGCTGAATCAAGCAAGACAAGATAGAAAATACATGGATTTAAAGCAATATTATCACTTCCATTCTCCAAACAAGAAACAAGACCAAAAAAAATCAAGAGACTTGACCAGGGCAAAGATAACTAGGAAAGAAATGCAAACCCATTGAATCCCTGAATCTTCATCTCCCCCTCTCATGACCAGAGCAGGGCTTGCATATTGGTCACTTCCATAATGTTATTTTTGCTGTTTAGCTATTTTTACTACCACGCCATAAAGGATAATTTTTTTCAGAGGTACATTTGTTTCTCTGTGTAACTACTGGTGCATCTAATAACATCGTCTCCATTTAAAAAAAATAGAGTAGTAAATTGTCAACAGTAACAGACTCTAAAAAGCCTCAGGATGGTTGAATTGAGCATGTTAGTACAAAACAATCACTTACTTTTCAGTAAAGAATGCTACTTCACTGATGGCAAAAACTGTATTAAGCAATAGGAAGAGGTAAGACAAAGATTTAGATTACAATTAGTCTTCATGTCAGTTCATGAGGATAATTAGGACAATGTAGACCGAAAACCAAAGAGCAGGTTCACAATACAGTATGCAAAGGAACACTGCTTTTTCTTACTGTTTTGCTACAGTTTCTCTGACGCTCTGCTAGGTGAAGGGAATCTCCTCACTCACTTTATCTCAGGACTTTGTTTCCTTGATACTATGCAGTGTATTCCAAGTATCTGACATCTAGATGTGATGCCTGGAAATCGAAAAACGAGCACAAATAATCACAGTGGGCCAAGCAAAGATTCATCTGGCCAACTATCCCAATTTTAAGCATATGCTGGGCAAAAGACCACATAGGAATAGCAAAATACAGTGATCCTTCTACTACTACATCCTTGCAGCTCCTAGCAATCAGTGCTTTACCATCTTCTCTCAGTAAAGTTTATTCAAAATATATTGAATAGCCATCAGTTAGTCTATGCTTCAAGACTATGTTCACTTCAGGTTTTTTTGCTTCTGCAACATTCTGTGACACTAATACCACAACTTAGTGATTTCATGTGTACAAAAATGTCTTTTGATTTTTATATCACTGCCTGATCATTTTATTGTGACCCAATTTTTACAGTATGAGAAACAGTATAGAATAATACCATGTTTGCCACTATACACCACTTACAACTGTACAAAACTCTGTCATACCACTCCCTCAGGCATATTTTTCGCCAAACTGAAATGACCAGGAGTTTACTTAATGTCTCTTAATTTCATATCTCTTTCTATTATAGACCTTCTTCATTGTATCTTCTCCAGGCCTAAAGCATTTTGTGATTGCATTTGTTTTATACCGTCAGTTTTCAAGGTGTGATAATGCAATTAAGTTCAAGAAAGCACAGAGAATGTAACATGATAATGAATTCATATTCAGTATGCAAATTTTTTGCAGTGTTTAAACAGAGTTTTAAGAAGCAGGAAAGATTTTTAGCTAACATTTCTCCCTAAGTGTACAAATATGAGATCAACTTCTGTATAAAAGATTTACAAGCTGTAGACTGGGAAGTCCAATTCTGCTACTCTTCCATTTAAAGGTATCTAACTCTTCTGCAGAAGAACATACAAGTTGTGTTTAAAGCTCACATAGTGGCTCTGATGAATTGGACTTAGAATGCACAGATACTTATTTCCAGCTAAGAAATCCTACACAGGAATACCTCAAAATGCTTTAAACTCTTCCCTCCTCTGTTTAGCACACACCTCTCAGAAGTATCAGAGAACACATTACAGATGACCTCAGCTTTTGTACGGTATATAAGAATAACATAAGTCCTTAAGAAAGCTTAGTCCCAAACAGTATGAAGTGTATTCAGCTGAAGTTACATGTACAAACAGGTAGAAAGCCAAAACTGTTCACTTGGTAAATGATAATATAGCAAAAAGAGGATGCATCCTAGCTTTGTCTTCATATTATAGATTCTACAGTTAAGGCTTTAAAATTTCACAGTATGAAAAGATATTGACAGTCATGCACTGGTTACTATTCTAGAAGATCCCCAGGAGATTGTATTTATTTAGGTAGAAAACTATTTCTGAGGATAGCCTCCTGGGAGATTCAGTACATCTCTTCCTGAGCTTCCCGAGGGGACAGCAGTCAGACAACCTCACTTCAGCATCCTGCAGTACAACACAAACGACATAATGCAGGACATTCACTCAGGACAAGCAGACAGCTACTGTCAGTGTCTCATTAGGCTGTCACAGCAAGTAAAGGCTTCACACAGGGATATTAGTATTCCAGTCACTGAATCTATGCTATATAGAAAAGTCATCTTTTCCCTGCACATTTTTATATACATATTACTCTATACCAGAGGGAAACCCTTTCCAAGGCTTTCTTTTGCCCAGTTTGCAGCACACAAACCCAGGTGCTGTCTCTAAGCCACAAGCCTGAGGCTATTTAAGTAATAGACACTTTAGCCTTAAGTGAAATGCACAGTATGCCGATTCGGTCAATAAAACCAGCACCACAGATGGCTTTTTCCAGCATAGTATCCATGTCCAGTTCACCGTATCTCTGGAATTTAATGAATGCATTTAATATGAACACCGTATCTATTTTAAATTGCCAAAGTTTCTGATTTCACAGATGAAGTGAAAAGAACTTCAGAAACCTGAATAACTGGTCCATAAGTTTCACTTTCATGATATCAAGTGCCCCAAATTAGAAGCCCGAGATTCTCAAAATTAATAGAGAAACCATAAACATATGCATAGGTATAAATAAATGCCAAAATCTGCATTTTTTAGCAAAATGGATTTTTGCATTTCATTAAAGTGTTTCATTGGGTCTTGCTTGAATGAGCATTTCTGCTTACAGCTCTCCTAAAAATCAACCACATTTTCTGGAAAACTGAAATTAAAAAATGAATAGAAAAAACCCAATAAACAACCCCAAAACCAAACAAAACAAATCAAAACAAACAAACAAAAACCCACCAAAAACCAAACCAAAACAAAAAATGCTTTTGTTGTGAATTTAGTCAAACTCGTTGGCAGGAAACTGGAGGAGCTGGAAGCCATTGTGCAGCAGGAACAATTGGAGCTTAATGACGGCAATGATATGGCTGAGTGTTTGTGAGTAAGAATGAGGTGCAAGGCCAACAAGGAAGGTATGATGGTGGGAGTCTGTTATAGACCACCCAAACAGGATGAAGAGGCAGATGAAATATTCTAAAGGCATATAGGAGAAGTCTCACTATCACGATCTCTTATCTCCTGAAGGCTCCTGGGGGCCTTCAAGTTACCAGATATCTGATGGAAATACAACACAGCAGAGACAAGACAGTCTAGGAGGCTCCTGGAAAGTGTAGAAGAAAACTCTCTGACAGAGGTGGTGTGTGAGCCAGCTAGGGCCTACAGAGAAGGACTGGTGGGTGCTGGGATGGATGAAGGCCATTTGGAGTATAACAATCATGAAATTATAGTTTCAGTTCTTGAAGAGGTAAGGAGAGGTGAGGTGACAGCAGAACTAACACCTTGAATTCCAGAGGGCAGACTTGGGCCTGTTCAGGAGACTGGTTGACAGCACTCCTTGGGAGGCAGTCCTGAAGGGTAAAGTAGTCCAGGAAGGCTGGAGAGTCTTCAAGAGGGAAATCCTAACAGTACAGGAGCAGGCCATCCTCATGTGCCAAAAAATGAGCTGGTGGGGAAGAAGACCTGCCTGACTGAACAGAGATATTTGGCTGGAACTCAGGGAAAAAAGGAGAGTTTATGACCTTTGGAAGAAGGGGCAGGCAGCTCAGGAGGACTACAAGTATGCCATGAGGCTGTAGAAGGAGAAAATTAGAAGGCCAAAGTCCAAATAGAATATAATCTGGCTACTGCCATAAAAGACAGTTAAAATTATTCTATAAATGCATCAGCAACAAAAGGAGGGCTAAGGACAATGTCTATCCTTTACTGGATCCAGGGGGAAATACAATGACAAAGAATCAGGAAAAGGCTGTGGTACTTAATGCCTTCTTTCCCTCAGTCCAATAGTAAATTCTCTGAGTACCCAGGCCCTGAGCTGAAAGACAGGGATGTGGAGAAGAGCAAGCCTACATAATCCAACGGGAAATAGTCGGCAACCTGCTACACCACTTAGACACACACATGGAACCAGATAAAATCCACCCAAAGGTACTGATGGAGCCAGCAGAACTGTTCAGCAAGCTGCTTTCCATAATTTCCCAGCAGTCCTGGCTAATCAGGGAGGTCCCAGGTGACTGGAGATTGGCCAATATGATGCTCATCTACAAGAATGGCCAGAAAGAGGATCTGGGGAGCTACCAACTTGCCAGTCTGACCTCAGAGCCAGGGAAGGTCATGGAGCAGATAATCTTGTGTGCCATGACACAGAACATCCAGAACAACCAAGGGATCAGGGCCAGTCAGCATGGATTAAGTAAAGGCAGGTGCTGTTTGACTAACAAAATCTTCTATCATAATGTGATCTGCATATTGGATGAGGAAAAGGCTGTGGATGTTGTTTACCTGGACTTCAGTAAACCTTTCAAAACTGGCTCCCACAGCATTCTGGCAGAAAATCTGTCTGTTCATGGATTGGATGGGCACACAGCTCACAGGGTAAAAAACTGGCTGCATGGCCAGAGAGCCCAGACAGTGGTGGTAAGGGAGATACATCCACAGGCCAACCAGTCTCCAGTGATGTTCCCAAGGGCTTAGTACTGGGGCCAGTCCTGTTTAATATCATTATTGATGACCTGGACAAGGTCAATCAAGTGCCCTGTCGGTATGTTCACTGATGACACCAAGTTGGGTGGAAGTTCTGGAGGGCAGGAAGGCTCTGCAGAGGGATCTGGACAGGCTGCAGCACTGGGCTAAGGCCAATGGTGTGAGGTTTAACAAGGCCAAATGCCTCATCCTGCACCTGGGTCACAGCAACCCCAGGCAGTACCACAGGCTGGGGGAAGAGGGGCTGGAAAGTGGCTCAGTGGAAAAGGACCTGGGGTGTTGTTCTGGGCCAACAGAACATGAGCCGACATGTGTCCAGGTGGCATCCTGGCCTTGAAGCATGGCCAGCAGGACCAGAAGAGTTATCGTGCTTCTGTACTCAGCACTGGGGGGGCCACACCTTGAGTGCTATGTTCCCTTTTGGGCCTCTCACTCCCAGAAGTACATTGAGGTGCTGGAGTGTGTCCAGAGAAGGGCAACAGAGCTGGAGAAGGGTCCAGAGCACAAATCCTATGAGGAGCAGCTGAGGGAGCTGGGGTGGTTAAGCCTGGAGAAAAGGAAGCTCAGGGGGGACTTTATCACTCTCTACAACCACCTGAAAGGAGGCTGTAGGGAGGTGAGGGTCAGTCTTTTCTTCCAGGTAACAAGCGACAGAGCAAAATGAAATGGCCTCAGGTTACGTCAGGGGAGTTACAGATTGGTTACAACGAACAATTTCTTCACAGAAAGGATTGTCAAGATTGGAACACGCTGCCCAGGAAATGGTTGAGTCATCAGACATGGAGGTATTTAAAAGAAATGTAGATGTGGCACTTAGGCACATGATTTAGTGGTGGACTTGGCATTACTGGGTTAGTGTTGGACTCAATGATCTTTTCCAACAAATTCTATGAATCTGTATTTGCCAGCTTGAGAAAGGGTTAAGTTCCTTGCAGTGAACAGTATTCCTCTCATTTACTTCTAATGCCTTTGTTCCTGGCAGAGGTTTCAGCCTGAGATAGTAGTGAGCATAGTGAGTGCTAATGAACTGCCATTTGATTCCTCATCCTCTTCTTGTAGAGAAAGAAAGCCAGAGAATGGAAATTTGCCCCATTCTACCCAGGGGAGAAAGGATAATGAGGTGCGTTTTCCTAGTCCAAATATTCTTTTTTCCCCCAAACCCACCACTTGCAGAAACAAAAATGAAACTGGGAAGGTGTTCACAATACTGCTGACACAGACATAGGGAGTAAAGCTTTGAAGAGTTGAATCACCAGCTAGGAATAACTAGGAATTCAAACATCTGGAGAAAATGCCATGCTGGCTCCACCCTTTCTGCCATATAATTCCATTTAAACACTATATTTTAGAGTTAAGAAGAAAAATATTCCCATTAGTTTTGCCACATTGAGTCTCTGTAAGTAATGCCCCATTAGCCTCATGTAGCTTTACATCTGCTTTTACTTAAATATGAAAAACATAATAGCCCATGTTCATGATGTATCTTGTATCTTTTCTGTTCCTCACACTAATAATTTTAAGCATTCATTCCTCTCGAGTATGGGATGTTCAGGAGGAGAGCCAGAGTGTGGCTGTTGCTGTGCCTGTTGCTCAGCACTTTAGGAACAACTTAGGGTTGTACAGAAGCTACAGTCATCAGAAAGTCTGCATGTAGACCTAGGACCAGAACAATTTCTGGGGACTATTAAGAGAGAGACTATGATGATAAGTCTAATAATGCTAGCAACAGTAACAATTATAATTATCTGTAGATTTTTTCAACCAGGTCTCTAAACACTAGATGAAAACAGATAAAATAGTTTTTCACTCAGGAGCTATGAGGTGGTGAATGGACACTAATGAACAGGATAGACAAATGGCTGGAGAATGAACCCTTTGTCCTCACTTTTCCCAGCTACTCTGACTATATCTGTTTTGCTCTAACCAGCTTCAACAAAAAGACATCTGTAGAGCCCTGATAGCAACTTCACTCTACCATCCCCTCAAACCCCAGAAAGGGTAGAGCAGCTCTGCCACCTGCTCTCTCAGGGGAATCCCTGGGATTGGTGGATGGGTTGATGGGTGGTTGGGATGCTGGTCCCAGACTGGCACAGAGAGACACCTCCCAGCACTGTGTTGAAAGAATCTGCTCTTTTGCTTTTTACACAAAGGACTTGACTTATTCTCCAACTGTCCAATGAAGAAAGCAAGGATATTCTTAAAAGAACTAATTTCACTGGTCTTTCTTAAGGAAAGCATTGCCCTCTTCATGTGGCATTTCCTCTTTAAATGGAAGATGAAGAGAAAATAAATATTTCCACAAAGGGCAATAAGTGAGAACTATCTTGGGCGTGACTTATGTACATAGTGGACATTTACACATAGGTTTATGGAAACCCTTAGTTAATCATTTACACTGGGTTGTTCTGCCATCAAACTAAAAATTTCCTCTCCTATTAAAGAAGTGTTCTCATACCAAGCACTCTGACCAGTAACAGGCAGGTCTGGATACCTTCATAAATATCAAGGTTGACAGATGTGGGCATCAATTTTTTTCCCATTACAACAAATAGTCTGAAAAAATAGACAGACTGTAGATTTTCCTTTTCTTAGCTAACAGCCTTAAGCTACTGACTTCATACACAGAACTAACTACAGTCACTACACTGTCACAGCTCTCATCCTTCTGCAAGTGAGGAAAACTATGCACAAGGTAAGAGCTAGCACTAGGCTAGGAACTGGGGGAGTAGAGCAGTCACAATACAGTCAGAACACAAACAATATTTCTCTACAAGACCCAATACTCACACAATATACAATAAATATTTCCACTAAGATCTATCCCAGTTCAACAAAGCTCCTAATACAGTTAAGTATATTTTAGGAAAGTTTTACAAATGTACTGAATCAGGCCTTGTTTGTATCCTTTGCAGCCGTTTTCAGTGACCGCTTTTCAGTGATACCACCTTCTTTCAAAATAAAGAAAAAAAACAAAGTATAGCCACTTGTCAGACACCAGACAGAAAGCACCATCAGATGAGATCTGAGGAGTCTGACACTTCTTATGAGACTCACAGGCTACTGTTCTGTGACTTGTTAGGCCATGACAAAATGGATGTAAAAACATTTTGCTGAGTAGGAACAGAAAGTCATGTTCAACTCTAACCATTAGCTAAGTCTCAAAGGGATCTTTGCATGCTGCAGCTTGAATATCTACTCTAGGTAAGGAGCTCATGAATCACAGAGAACTGCAATTTACCCATTTCATTTGGTTTTGGTTTTTGTTTCAACCAAGAAGAAGTATTTGTCACCTGATGGGGATGTCACTGGAAAAAAGTCATTAATGTTACTTGTTATCCTTTTTGTCCCAGTGAGTACATTCCTGTTCTTGTGATGAATAACTATGCCTAAAGGAAATGCAGTAATCTAATTCCCACTTGCTGTTAGAAATTCACAAGGTATCATACTAAGGTAATTTAAAAGAAGGTTTGAAGATTGTTTTATTTTCCGAGAAATGAAATTAATCCTCAAAGGCATATAGAATTCAATAATGCCATAAGAAGCTATTAATTGTACAACAATTTCATTAAAACATTGTTTGCTTCAAGGTTAACCACTGAGAAATATATTCCATCCAGTGAATTACATCTTAATACACTTACTTACGTGAATATAGTTGGCAATCTTTTAAGGCACTTTTCAGTTGTGAGTTTTACATTGCAACACTTCCCTACTGCAGTTAAATATGACTTAATTACAAACAACTCTAAGGGGTTAAAAATTCAAACTATTTAAATGATACACCTCACAAAGCAAACATAGTTTAATGAGAAGAATTTTCTTTTAGGTGAAGTATTTTTAATACATGCAGAAATAATTGATGTTGGTGGAATTTTGATATCAGTAGACCTCTAGTGGCTATTACAGTAATTGGTGGTTACGTTATGTTTTTAAAAAACAAATATGCTCTTCAGAAAACAAAACAGGAAAAAATCCACAGAAGCAACAATGCAGAAAAATGTTATTACAGTTATTAACCCATAGTAAATGCCTACATAGTTTCACAACTCTTATCCAGTGCGTAGACAGAGACTTGGTTCTCATTGGTTTTAATAAAATTTTGCAGCTAAATACCTTTGCAAATTTAGTCATCAAAACCCAAATCTGAATCAGCAGCGGTTTTAAAATTTTCTGAGATTAATCCATAAATATTTGCCAAACATTCTGAGGGACCTATTTACAGATCAAGTCTTAAAAGGGATAGGAAAGCACTTCATGGCTCCCCAGCCAGGGCACGTGTCCTCACTCTGCCCACACAACCTGCTTGGAGCGACCTCAGACCTGCAGGTCAGAACAGGTCTGCAGAGGGCCTGGGACAATGCCCAGTCTGGACTGGGAGTTGTGGGACAGGAGGATATTGTCCCATGGTGTATCTAGCCATGACTCCAAGCTAGTCATTTGTAGAGCCAGACACTATCAGTATTTAGTAAAATATCCTTTTAAATGATTTTTCATTCATTTTGGCTAAACTGTCACATTTCAGTGCCTATCAGCAAGTGTAAAATAGATAGGATCCCCTGTGGCGATTTAGTAAAGGAACCAGTAAAGGGCAAGCCTCAGTGACCTTTGAAAAATCAGTCTACATTACCTTAATGCAATCTCAAAGACACAGATTTGATGCCTGAATAAGGGACACTCAGCTCTAAAGCTGAGGCTTTTGCTCATTTAATTTGCTTATTTAAAGTTTTTGTCATGACATTACATTCCCCTACATTATCTGAAATGCAGTTCAGGAGCTTGGGTATACATTTACAGTTTTTATCTTTCCCACAAGTCTGAATATGAAAGTCAGATTTTCCACAAAATGGAGAAAGGCAAAGAGGACAATCTGTATTAATATATCTGAATATTAGCCATCTTATCCTTCCTGCCCATGTGACTAGTTAAAAGGCTTTTGTGATATTTAGGCCTAACGAACACTTAATGGCTTTTACAGATGGTATTAACTATCTTTTTCTCTCAGGGAATCAAAGGGGCTTGTCTCCTAAGAAACACTTAGACTCATACAGTATTAGTAAGAAAGCAGTATGAAAATCAGAATCTCAATGCCTGAGGGTCTCCCACATGCCCATTTAACTTCAGTTAGTTTTTTCACACTATTTCTTTCATATATACTTTAGATTCAGAGTAGCTGTCTCCCTCACATAGCAGTACACCTTCATACTAAATCCAAAAAACTCTAAGTCAAAATTGTTCAACAGATTTCTGTGTGGCCTCCTTCATATACAGGTGAAAAAATGATATATTATTTATGCAATCTGAAAAGTAAATTCTTATTTTAAATACAATCATGTCCATCTATGCATGAAATCTACTGCCTTCTGATGGACCTTTGTGGCCAGGTGACTCTCATAACTTAAAAGGGTCACAAAAATGTGATTCTGCACCACCTGTGTAGGTTTAGAACCTAAACAGAATCTAGAAAATATCTTCTGTTCATAAACTTGCACAAATTTGGGTACACTAAGACAGAAATTGCAACAGAAATTGTCAAAAAGGTGAACCTCTAACATAACACAGGGTTTTTAAAAAGAATTGAAGGCCTACTTAATCAAATGCAGATTATTTGAATGAAAGAAACAAATACTGTGGAAATGAGTCTAAAGAGATATATATACACACAGGGAAGTGCAGTGATGTAAAATATGTGTGCCAGTGCAAAAATCTCTCCCCTCAAGGAACGTCTTCAAGCACACACTCATTGAAGCTATTCTTGACTGATTATCACAGGCTGGGCAGTTCAAAAATACAAGTTTAAAATATTTGCAGCTAAGCATTCATATTTTCAAGGAGGTCAGCAGACAGACAATCTCTTGGCAGTCTAAGTCCCATAGTTGTCTATTCAGATAGGATGATGGCTTTTCATTACGAAATCTAACTCTTTGCCTGAGGATGTTACCAAACTTTTTAATGGTAAGTTTAGCTGAGCAACCTGTGCACTGTATATTGTTCTTTAATCTCTATTAGAACAGTATATTCCTTCCTCCTCCAAACCCAGGAGGTATATTGTGTATAAATGACAGGTGCTTACAGCTCAGAGGATTCTTGACACGTCCTGCCAAGATAAACATTCAGTCAATAGTTCAATCATCTAAAACTCCTATTCCTTACCCTGCTCCTCCAAAGCTTTCTCAGAGCCAGAAGTTGGGGAGAGCCAGCCTTCCTGGACAACCTTCAGGTCTTCCTGTATGTTCCTGGTTACAGACTCTTTGGAAACAGAGTGCTGAGAATCCACACAACAGGGAACAGCCTCATTCAAGTGTGCAACTAAGCACACAGGTGCCTCTACTTCAGTGTGAAGTCAATAGAAGTGGCAAACTCAATGGAAAGGGATAAAGTTTGAGCCCACTTCCATATGCGTTTAAATTAGTCTTGAAATGGAACAAGGGTCAGAGTGTCAGAAGCTCCCATTTGAGAGATAATAAAGAAAAGCTGTGTGTTTGAGGCATTTTCTGAACTCAGCTGATCCTGAGGGGACTCCAGCCCAAGGCAGACCCTGCAGCAAACCGAAAATTTGGAGTCACACTAACTGGTGAAACTATGCACTATCGTTTCTGCTGCTAAATTCCTCTCCATTTTGCAGGGTTCATCAGTACTTTTCAACTCATTTAAAATTCATTTTGGCTAAAGATGTGGATGTGCAATCCATAAGGACACAACATTAGTTAATAAAGACCTAGAACCTGGGTTCAAGTTTAAACATCACTTTTTTTTAAACAAGGACTTTGAAAGGGCTCATTGATGACCATATTTATAGCAAAGAACAAAGGAACTCACTGGCTTTTTGTGTATCTGCCAAAGCTTGCCTGCACCAGATCTATATTGGTATAAGGAGAAACCTGAAAGCAAGGCCTCAGCCCTACCTTGAAAACATAAACAACTAGTGGCTTCCCTACAGCTTTTTACGTAACCATGTCCAAGTCAGCAAGCTCTTACCAGAGAGAAAGCTTCTAGCCTATCCTTCCTGCACAAATGTGTCACCAAAGTGCCTGTCACACTTCAGGCTGAGTTGTTGCAGGAAGAAAAAAGCTCCTACTTCAGATACCTTTGGCCAATCCATATGTTCTACTCATTCTTATATTTGGCATGTTTAGGGAATCTAATTTAGAGTAGTAAAAACTATCTCACAAGATGTAGGTGGATCTTAAAATAACCTCCAGAATTCTGGCTTAGTGTAAAAACTGTTCCTCTTTAATATCAAAGGCGTGGATTTTTTGAAAGAAAATAAATTATAAATGTAGTCAGTGCTGAATCAGTGTGAACATCCAGGGGAAAAAACCAAAACAAATACAAACAATTTTGAGTGTTCCATCCTTTCCTTCCAAAAACTGGTCACATTTCATTAAGGTGTAGTTCCAACTTAAGGTGGAATTCTTTCCACTAATTCTACAACTTACTCCCAACAGAGCTTGTAGTTGCCAAAAATCCTCCCTCATCTCTCTTCACCCTTATGAAAGAAATATGACAGTAATGTCCTCCCTCTTCTTTATTCATTCACCAAAGTTTCTAGAACACATTCCTTACAGCCATCAATAAATTCCAGCATCACCAAACTGGAAACTCGATTTATTAAACCACTTGGTTTGGACTTTTCTGTTTTCTTTATTTCAGAGCATGCAAGGTATGTTCTGGCCTTCAGTCATACTGCTTCTTCAGTCATGATGACACTTCTGATACCTCCAGCTTCTAAATAACATATATATTGCTGTGACGCAAAGCAACAGACATTCTTCACCTGCCCAAGTCCCTTCTTTTGACAGAAGACCCATCTTTTATCTTGCCTCATTTCCCTAGCTCCACTAGCCTGCTGATGTATCTAGAGAGATGGGAGAATAACCTCTCTGAGCTGGGCTATCTCTGCTAATAGCCCTAAACCTTCTGGATTCATGATGCTCTGAGTCACCGAAAAAAGCTGTCAGTCTTGTTGTATGGATGAGTACATTTAACAAAGACAGTAATATTCCTCCAAATGCTCCCAATTAAAAATGCTTCCTTTAATACTACTACTTCAAGCAATAAAACTACTGAATCAGACCTTCAGTTTAAATGCTTAGGCAAAAACTTTCAGATTGCTATGAAAAGACACTCCACATGCAGAGGGTGGGTGGAAGAGGTGACAGCAACTCTTTTGGAATGCAGACAAAATAATAAGGCATGCCACTTATGCCATGTTACTGACTTGCTGGTACTCCAAAACAGATTTTATTATACTGAAATCACACTGGTGTTTACCACAAACACCTATGTGATTTCTTCACCATTTTAAGATGATAATAGATAGTGGGTGGACATCAGTAGGTTTGCTTTATTTCCACTGCACTTTGGACTGATATATTGTGCTAATAATTAACAAAATTAAGATCATATTTTTCAGGCTTACAGGGATGCACTTGTTGCTAACCCTGAAAAGATTTCTTTAGGCACTTTTGTGCCTCACTGTTTCTTACAGCCTTGAAGTTGTCGGATTGTTTTCAGTTTGATAGTATGCAAACATCACAGCTCTCTTCTTAGACTCTTTTCGTGTATCTCAAATTGTGTTCTCTGGCCAGAGAAAAACACTTCTGTTTTGGGATTTGTTTTCATACCTTGTAACTGTACACAGACACTTCTGCTGCTCTGTTCTCACGGACAGAGACAGACAGAGACGGACAGACAGAGGGAGAGGACCCCAGAAGCTGAGCTGGCTGGGGGGATTTCCCTCTCCTCTTCATATCTCTGTTTCATCTAAATGATCTTATTAAAAGCCTTCTGATTTCTAATCACTCAATCTACGAACTTTGTTGTTTCTTGGAGCAGCCCCTGAAAAGCAGGGCTGCTTCATCATTTCAACATGCACTGACAACTATCAACTGCCACAGAAATCAGTACTGTAAACAGAAAATAATACCTCTTTTCAAAAAAGGCTAAGACCTCATTTGCTATAAACCAGTGTAGGCCCACTGAGAACATGATGCAAGACATCCGAATTTGCCTGCACTGATGTTTGCCTTTCACACACTGACAAGTAATACTCTTTTAAACAGCTTCTTCAGGGAGTGACTAGAAGAGAACTAGCAAACCTTCACCAAGAGCAGTGGTTTAAAAGGCACCAATGGCAGAAGAGTTCTCCCTCTCCTGATACCTCTCTGCAGGAGGCAGAGGTCTAACTGCCACTTATGCCTCCACCAAGCCCATCACTACTGACTCTCTTCCTGTCTGTCACACAACTCTTTGGAAAACTGCTTTTCCTTGCTGCTAAAACTGATTTTCTCACCTCATACTCAGAAACAAGTATGAACATAGACCTTTCCATTTGCTCTACACCAGTCCATTCTCCTCAAAGGACATGCTTTCAAACACAGCACCCTTTCCTTTACTACCATTCTCCTCTCCCATGACATAGTTTCAGCTGGCAAATAAGCAAAGATGAAGTATTGAGAAGTGTTTCAGACTTCCTTAGACTGAGAACTAAGGATTATTATGAGTAGTGTTTCTCTCCTGCTAAAATCCATATCTTACAGACAAAAAAAGCCTCAGCATTCTTCTCCAATACCTACATGAACTTGTGAAAAAAATTGTTCCTTATCACCTGACATCAGTGCACAAAGCCTTTTACTCCAGAATTCATTTCCTTCTCAAACTGTCTTGATGTTTAAATGATAGCAGAGAAAAAAAGGCTTTTAACAACAAAGGCAGACAAATGAAAGGTGGTAGGAGGAAGGAAGCACCTCCTGATCATATTCCAGTAACAAGAATATCCAGCTTTAAATTATTCAACCCACTCTTCAATTTTGGGACCTTTCATGATGCTGCGACCTTATTGGCTGCCCAGACAGGCATGGCAGGAAAAAAAAAATCCACTTGAAATGATCCAGAAATCTCCTTTCTTTTTTACAGAAGCCTTATAATAATTTGGAGTGTATGTGTTCTCACCTTGATTGGTGCAATCACAGAAATAAAGGGTGGTTTGAGTTGGAACAAACATTGAGACCAGTCTAGTTTCAACACCCTGCAGGAGCACAAACACCTTCAACTACACCAGGTTGCTCAAAGAGCCATCCAACCTGGCCCTGAACATTTCCAGGGATGGGGCATTTGCAACTTCTGGACACCCTATTCCAGTGCTTCAGTGGCTTCATCATTAAAAAAAAGTCTTCCTTATGTCCAATCTAAAATCTATCCTCTTCCAGTTTAAAACTATTATCCCTTGTCCTGTCACTGTAGGCCCTGGAAAAAAGTCTCCCTCTCTCTTTCCTATATGCCACCTTTATATATCGAAAGGCTTCACTAAGATCTTTCCAGAGGCTTTTCTTCTCCAGGATGAACAACTCCAGCTCTCTCAGCCTGTCCTCACAGAAGAGTTGTTCTATCCCTCTGGAAATTCTTGTGGCCCTCCTCTGGACCAATTCTAACAAGTACTTGTCTTTCTTGTATTGAGGATCCTGGAGCTGCACTCAGTACTCCACGTGGATTGTCACAGAAGTCTTCTCCACTCAGTCTCTGACCTGCCCTACACAGCACCACTGCAAATGGCTCAGAGAGGAAGCCCCTAAGAATCCCCTGTCCTGTAACAGAACATTTTGAAGGATGGACAGAGCTTCACTATGGATTCATATTTATTTTTACATGAATATATGTATATCCACACATACATACATATATATGGAACCTATTTATACAAGAGATAGCCGTCCAAATTTTTTGTTGTTGTTGCATCCCTGGAGGAAGAATGTGCTGTTGAACAGTTTTAGCAACTTGTCCCTCAGATATAACCTGTAATATTCTAATAGGAGATACAGATACTGACATCTGCTGTTTCTCACTGCTGCCTCTGCTGAATAGGAAAAAACAAGCTGGTATAGATGGCACACAGGTCGTGATATGTTTGAAACACATTCAAGCAAAACCTTTTCCATGCACACCAAAACGAGAAAGCAAGACATGCAACCACAAGAAAGGGTTCTTCAAGTATGTAAACAACAAGCAGAAATGGAAGGAAAATACTGGCCCTCTGTTAAACAGGAAAGGGGAATTAGTCACCAATGATGCTGAAAGGACCAAGGTTCTCAAGACTTTCCTCACCTCTGTCTTCACCCAGGCTGTTGGGCCTGGCCTTGGGAACAAAAATCCAGGCTGATGTAAACACAGTCCCACCAACTGTAAAGGAAGATTTGGTGTGTGAACTATTACAGGAGATAAGCCCCTAAAAGTCAATGGGCTATGACAATATCCACCCAAGGGTGTTGTTAGGAGAACTGGCTGACATTGTGAGGCCACTCGTCATAATTTTTGAGAAGCCTTGGAGATCCGGGGATGTCCCCAGAGACTGGCAGAAGACTAATTCCACTCCCATCTACAAGAAGGTCTTAAAGGAGGGTTCAGGAAGTTACAGGCTCATCAGTCTTGCTTCAGTCCCTAGGAATGTTAAGGAACAAATCCTCCTTGTGGCCATCTTAAGTCAGATGAAGAACAAGACTGGGAAAAGCCAGTACAGATTCACCAAGGGCACACTGTACTTGACAAACTTGATCACTTTCTACAACAAAGTAACCTGTTCACTTGATGTGGGGTGAGGTGCACATTGTCTACCTGGATTTCTCCAAGGCTTATGACATGGTTTCCCACAGCCTACCTCTGGAGAAAGTGATGAGGTATGGTCCAGATGTGTGTTCTCTGTGGTGGGTGGGGATCTGGCTGACAGGGTGCACCCAGAGGGTGATGGTGAACAGCTTCTTTTCAAACTGGAACCTGCCAGAAGTGTGGTCTCCCAGGGATCCATGTGGGGCTCAACACTGTTTAATATCATCACAAACTATTTGGAAGATCGGATCAAGTGTACACTGACAAAGTTTGCCAATACCAAACTGAGTAGGAAAGTAGGCATTTCAGAAGGGAGAGCCAGGTTACAGATAGACCTGGATAGGTAAGAAGAGTGAGCTAACAAGAACCTTACGAAGCTGAACAAAGACAAGTGTAAGGTCTGGCACCCAGGAAGATATAATGCAGGAGTGCAACATATTATGGAATCTACCCAGGGATTAGAGACCAGTTCTGTAGAAAAGGACCTGGGGGTCCTGGTGGACAGCAACCTCAATACGAGTGAGCACTGCGCTGCTGCAGCAAAGAAAGCCAACAGGATGCTGGGTCATGTCAATAAGCGCATCACCAGCAGAAATACACTCTCAGTGCCTGTCAGACCACACCAGGAATATTGTGTGCAATTTTGGCTCCTTCTATACAAAGAAAGATGTGAAAAGGCTGGAGAAGGCACAGAGAAGGGTCACAAAGATGATCAAATGACTGTGAAGCCTGCTGTGTGAGGAAAGGCTAAAAGAACTGTGTTTGTTCTGTTTTGAGAACAGAAGGTTTAGGCTTGTTGCCATGTTCCAGTATTTAAAGGGTGGCTACAAAGTAGATGAGGACTCTATTTTTTACAAGGAGTCACATGGAAAAGATGAGGGGTAATGGGTACAAGCTACTTGTGGGGAGATTCTGATTAGATACAAGAGGAAAATTTTTCACAATGAGAACAATCAACTATTGAAATAATTAAGATGAAGTTGGACAGGATGCTGGGCCATGTTATATAGACCATGCTTTTGCCAAGAAAGGTTAGACCAGATGATCCTTGAGATCCCCTTCCAATCTGACATTCTGTGATTTTACAATTCTATGAACTCTGCTTTCTTTTGCCTCAGAGATTCACAAATATTGGAATGCAGACTGCTTTGGTTGGGTTTTGCCTTCACAAAATTGCCTCTTTAAAAATTCGGGCCCATGGTATTTCTGAGCTCTCAGAGACCATCTCTAATTAGAGTACAGGAAAATGCATGCTTAAAAACAGGTTCCCATGCCATCAACCTCTACCTCTCCTTAGTGATCTGTTCACTATATTTAGAAATAGATATCTGTATAAAGATACATATGTATATTTGTGATAAGAGAAATATAGATTTATAAATATGGGTATAAAACCTATGAATAGAGAATCTATTCATAGTAATTGATACATCTATGTAAACTTGAATTAGATTTATATTTGTTTCATATGGTGTAGCAAAATATAAAACTGGGCCAACATAAAGCTCAATGCTAACTTTATTTTTAATAAATGCTGCTGGAAAAATAACATTGGCAAGTTCAATCTTAGCTACTCCCTACACAGCCTTCCTAATCCTCTACTCTCTGGATTTTTCCTCAGAACTGATTTCTGTTCTCATCTGTGTGTGCAGACAGGGAGAAACAAACGGAAAGGTATCCACCACATATTCACATAAGAAAGCAGAATAAGTAAAATTTTCCTGCCTTGAAGGGTGCTGAAGGGGGAAAGTTTTCACTCTGAGCAGGAATAATGGAGGAGTCCAGAGAGCAGTTTCTCGTCATTTTTCATTCAGGTTCAAAGTGTAGCTAATAGCAGTATTCCCAAGATGTAGTCAGACAACATGGGAGACTAGATTTCTTTCTGACCCACAAGACAGAAATATCTTTAAAGAAAGTCCTTATTATTAAGAGAAATTCATTCTGCAAGGCAGAAAGAGTTTAAAAACCAAAGAGTTAATCCTCTTTTATCTGCATACACATTAAAAGAACCACAGACACTGGTATTGCTAGCATCTGCTCTCTCCCTCATATGTGTGTACTGGATGATCAGTTAGTCCTTGGATCTTTCTGGCCAGTCTGCCCACGCCCAGGTGTTAGCCAGACCACAAGTAACACAGGGTCCTACAACATATTTCAGCTAAGAAGCAAAGGGCCATTACAGCATGCTCAATTGGGACATGCCAGATTTGGGACATCCCTGTTGTCCTTCTCCCTGGAACCATATTGCAGAATCCTTTTCTACTCAGAAAGGCTCACATCAAGCATCTACAAAAAGAGCAGATGCACTAGAAGGCCTCAAAGCTAGCCTAAAGAAAAACAAAAAGCCATAAATTGAACAGAACTGCCATGCAAACTATTGACTTGCACCTGGGACAGGGCAATCCTGGTTGTGTGTACAGACTGGGGAATGAGATGCTGGAAAGCAGGGCCATAGAAAGGGCCCTGGGGGTCCTGGTCACTGGCAAGCTGAACATGAATCAGCAGTGCCCTGGCAGCCAGGAGGGCCAACCCTGTCCTGGGGAGCATCAGGCACAGCATCGACAGCCGGGCAAGAGAGGGGATTGTCCTGCTCTGCTCTGGGGCAGCCTCATGTTGAATATTGTGTGTAGTTTTGGGCACCACAATATTAAAAAGATGTTAAACTGCTAAAGCACACTCAAAGGAGAGCCACAAGGATGGTGAAGGGCCTTGAGGAGAGGCTGTATGAGTAGTGGCTGAGGTCACTGGGTCTGTTCAACCTGGAGGAGGAGACTGAGGGAATACCTCATTGCAGTCTGAAACTTCCTTGTGAGGGCAAGCGGAGAGGCAGGTACCGATCTCTTCACTCTTGTGACCAGTGACAGGACCCAAGGGAATGGCCTGAAGCTGAATTGGAGGGATTTAGTCAGGAAAAAGATTCTTCTCCCAGAGGGTGGTTGGGCACTGTAAGAGGCTCCCCAGGGAAGTGGTCACAGCGCCAAGCCCGACAGAGTTCAAGAAGCATTTGGACAATGTTCTCAGGCACTAGGTGTGACTCTTGAAGTATCCTGTGCAGGGCCAGGAGTAGGACTCAATGATCCTGATGGGTCCCTTCCAACTCAGCTTATTCTATGATTCTATGATTCTGATGCCTTAAATGGTTACCTAGAAACAGAGACTAGACAGGAATAAAGGAATAAAGGAGATATTTATTTGAAAGGCTTTCAGATGTACACTCTGGGCTCCAGAGGCTCCTGCCTCAGTGGATCCCAAAATGGACAACGACAGGTCTTCACACTTTTATATCAGCATAAATTCACCAACCAGAACCCAGCCAACGATGGAATTTCCCCAAGCTTTCCTGCACCTCTCCAAGATGATGGTTTACAGTTCTTGGGCCTAG
This sequence comes from Erpornis zantholeuca, assembly GCA_013400515.1. Lineage (NCBI taxonomy): Eukaryota > Metazoa > Chordata > Aves > Passeriformes > Timaliidae > Erpornis > Erpornis zantholeuca. Next base: position 29,557 of record VZTN01031478.1, read on the forward strand.
GACAGTCTGGGTGTCCTTGGAGAGCAAGCTGGAGGGGCTTTGTTATGTCTATCTTAGCATGAGAGAACAGCACTTAACAAGCTACAGGAAACTTCAGAGTTACACTAGCAGTACAGGATTTGAAAATTACTAAAGTCAAAACCTAAGGTATCAATTCAATGAACTGGACTACTGAAAGCCAGGCATTACACTGAAAGAGGCTTTAGAAACAGAAAGGACAAATAGGCTACCACTACCCACCCAAGTAAATTCTCTGTGCAGTAGAAGTTCTTCTCAAAAAACCCTGTTCTTCCACATGGCCACAATAGCCTCAGAGCTGCCTGTAAAAGGCTAGAAGTGTGTACGGTTACCTAAGTGGTGAAAAATTGTTTCTCAAAAAAATAATAGTTTTACCATGTCATCCCTTTCCTTTGAAAAGCTGCATTTAAGAAATCTTCTATTGAAATCAACACTTTAGAATGCCAGTGGAGATAATTAAGTTCAAGAATCACCATGGAACACTCTTTCTTAAAACTTTTGTGAAAAACTTGCCCAGGCTGCTGTTTCACTCTTTGAAATCTACCTGTGCCACTTGCCTTTTAATGCTGTCACCACATGTCTCAACTGCTAGAGCAAGCAATCATTTTAGGCCCTATTTTTTCCAGGGGGTGAATAGAAGCACACTGCTGAATAGCTGATTCAGTGAAGGGAAAAATATTTGTACTTGCTAAGAGGCTTTACAACATCCGTGCCTTTAATTAAAGTAGGGCATATTTACAGAAGATATAATAATATGTACAACTGCAAGTCTGTGACTGCAGTCTTACAGGAGTAACCAGGGATTATAGCCTGCTGCAGGAATATAGATGAACAGTTCCTAGAGAGCACATATATCTAGTACAGAACAGCAGAAATGTAGCAGAAAGAAGAAATGAAGATACAGGAACAGACAGAGCTTGGATAACTTGCTGAATTAAAGCTTATCATCACTGCATAAATTGCACTGATGGTTTCATTAAAGAGACCATAGCTATTTCAGTGCCCACTTTAACTACTTCAGGATTTGTTCAGTTACAGAGTACCTATTATGAAAACATGCAGGGTGAAATCTTGCCTCCACTGGAGTTTATAGAAATTCTCATTATTGATTTCAGTAAGTTTTTCATTGTATCTATGTATTTTGGAGATGACCACTCTGGAAAAAATGTCTAAAAACCTAGTCACTAAAAGTCAAAGTTCTTTTAAACTTATGATACAAATACAATCTTTGGACAGTTACCTCTTTTAAAAGATGGAGGGATATCTTTTTTAAATCTTTTATCAATTGTTTTTAAACTCTAAAATATGTATTTATTAATGTATTATGTAAACTATTCGAAGACTATTACTAAGAATTATAGCTTCTTTATACACATGCAAGAAGACTTTTTAAAAACTGATTTGTAACTGGTTGCTTCCATCTACTTTCTAGCTCTCTAGACCACCCTGCTGCTCTCATTAGTTGTACTACCTCCTTCTGAAGAGGACTTATTTTTTCCATTCCAAGTAATTTACAGTAAGAGTTCCCACATCAAGTAGTTCTGTCTTGCCATTCTTTGACAGGTTGCAGCATCAGCTCCCTTCAGAAAACCATCCACAAGACACTTAAATAGTGTGACATAACAAACTCACTGTATGTCTGTGCCAATTAAGTCATTAAAATTTGATTGTACTTTATTTTTTGGTTCTTCTTGGAACAGTAACTTTGTGTAACTGAAATGTCATCTCTCTATTTTATTTTTACAGAGGAAAAAAAACTATTCCCAGTTTGTTTCTCCTAATTTCTTTTCCTATCAAATTAGTAATAGCAATTATCACTCTTAAGATTAGAGTAGTCAGTTGATATCATGGTTTCATTACAGTTTCTCAAAGCAAAAAATCAAATTTTCTAGTGAATTATTGCCTCAAAGTATCTATTACTATTGCCTTATTTAAAAGCTGCTAGTGGATAATATCTTTTTTTCTGGTTTATGATCTTATATAAATGTCCTTGCCAATGTCTATGCTTACGTGAAACTCAAATTTCAGAGCGCAGAAAGCTAAGCATGGAGGTTTGAACTCCACCTTCCAGTTAGAAGGAATTACTAATTTTACAGAAGTTTGGCAGTTTACAGCAGGGATCTTTGATGGTTATTAACAAGGATCACTCTACCTTCTACTCTAGGGAACTCTACCCAGTAAAGCACACAGGATATCAGAACAGCTAGAAGTTCAGTAGAAGCAGTCACTAGTCCTCCAGAGATGCATTAAACTGACTCCTTGATTCACATCACAAGAAAGGAAACTTGTAAAAACACTGAAGTTAAACTGAAGCACTGAGGAAAGACTTTCAACTCAAAGATGCAACTATAAGCAGGAACTCCTGCAGTAGAAACTGATCTCAAGGCAATCTTTCTGCTGGAAAGCCACAATCTGGCTGCAAGGCTGGTGTCCTGATGAGTTCTTACATGATGTAGGTGAAGAAAAAAAGCTTCTTGGAGCTAAGTTAATGCATCCATTTCTCTTCAGTTCTGTGCATTAAGTCAGAAAGTTGTATATTACATAAATTTAGTGTTTATCTTAATTTATTCTATTAGTAAGGCCAACACTTACAGCTGAGGTTCTGAATTGGTTTCTCAGCATCACACGCAGCAGTGCCAACAAAGGCAATGAAATAGTGTGCTCCCCCACATCTTTTCCCAGAGTGGGTTTGAGCAGCTACTGAAGTCTGTCAGTCTGTCTGTCAGTCTGGAAGGCTGCTCCTGCAGTGGTCAAAACTGGTCAGTGTCCACCCAGCATGCAGCAGTGGAGAGACTGCCTGAGCCTCACACACCACCCAGCAGGCTGTTAACCAGTCACCAAGTGCTAAACAAACTTGTAAAATGAGTCAGGCTGTATTCTAATCTGTGTTGATGCTAAATTTAATTGTTCTTGTATCTTTCCATCTCCAGTCAGCCTGCAAACCAACTCTTCCATGTTTCTCACAATAACCAGGCTATCAGTGTTCATGAATACTTGGAAGACACCACTGGAGTTCAGCTTATCCTGAAATTTTCAGGATGATCGCATCATTTCTTCCACCCTGTCATTAAAAGTGCCAGAGATGGCACATCCCTCTGCTTCAGGATAACAAATATGGTGACTATCTGGCAACATTAAACCAATTATTTGAAAACACCTCTTCAAAAATCTCACGAAAATACATATAACCACTTCCTTTGTGTTTTAATATCACAAAAGACTATACCGCTGAAAAACTACTCATCTTTTCTTGTAATCAAACTATTTGTATTTGGTTAAAAAAATTACTACCAATTTTTAACATTCAGCATTAAAAATATTTTATCAAATAAGAAATGCTTCAAAGAAATTTCCATTAAAAATATCTTTCACAAGACAGCCCAATGTCTCCAGGGAATTTCCTGTTCAGAAAAAAAATAAATTAACAGCTTCCTTAATTAAAATATAACACAGTGAAGAATCAATGGCTAAATTTAATTTTGTTTAAAGCATATTCTTTTACATTCCTTTTCCTGAAAAAGAAATGCTCTATTATATTATTCTATAGTATATGCAACATAATAAAAAAAGGGGAGTTAATGCCTAGCATGCATTTTAGCAGTAACTACGAAAAAAGTCTAGCCATACTATAAGGAAGCAGACAAATTAAATCAAGCGATCTGTGCACATAGCCTCTGCTAAAGTCAATTGGAACATATGACAGGATAAAATGGATAAAGTGGCTTTACTGGAAAACAAAACTAAATTTCTGTAGCAGAATGCCCCTTCTTTTTTTTTTTTTATGTTAAAGAGAAATAGGAGGGAACAGCCTGAGATACGCTAAGATAAGGTAAGAAAACAAAGAATATTGACTAAAACCAAAGAACACTTTCAGAAATCCAGCAAAGCTTAGTTACAAGGACTTGCAGATACTGAAATCAAAAGCAGACTCCCTTCAGTACTTGCATAAGGAAGAGATAGCTTGGTTGGTTAGCATTATTGCCAAAGTGAAATACCTATTTTTACAGGACCAGTACAACACTAATACAACTGTTCTGAAGATGCTAAAGGATACAGGTCTGCAGCTAGCCTTTTACACACGGGTAGGCTTCACTTACCACTACATTGCTGATGTAAAAATGAGTGGCTGTGAATAGAGTGAATGGTCTGCAAGCACTTTAGCAATATTTGTGAAAAGATAATTCTAATTTCTCAGCTATTATTGGCTGCAAGTATTCCCTGATGTAATTATGGAGTAATAGCTGAGAACCTGATTGTAACCAACAGTTAGTAGTTTGTTGCTAACAAGGCAAACATGACAAACAATTTTGAGGCAATTATTGTCATTACAAGCCACACTCAATTGTTCAAGGCAAGCGTAATAGAAAGTGACAGTTGTGCAGCTGGGAGGGTGGTGCGGGAAACAAGATTGTTCTCTGGTTGCAACAGACCACTCAGACTCTAGTAGAGAGTCTGCTCAATGCATAATTCATGTTTAATAATATTTTAGTCTCTAAAGAAAATTACAGTATAAGATAAGAAACAAACAGACATGTCAGAAAAAAAATGTAAATTATTATAAGATGGAATAAGACACACAGAAGTAACATGGAGCAGGGGGGAGACATTCAGTATAGCAAACTCACAAGATGCTTGCAATTAGCAAATTAAATACAGTAACTCTCCATATTAAAAGAGTCAGTTATAAAAGCTATCCATTTGGTATGCTTCAGTGAGATGGGCGCTCACATCCAAACCCCAGTTTGAGACCACTGTATGATTAGGTAGGTCCAGGAGGAAAGAAAGAGAGCCTCCACTGAAAAATGTTGATGATTAATTCTAAACAAATTTGAATTGTGTGTTGAGTCAAAGCAAGATGTTCCTCTCTTGTACAATAGAAGTGCCTCGTGTATCGGCTCAGTATTGTGATGACAATACACACAGCAGCTGCCTTGTCAGCAGCCAGTCCATTAAAATACTTGATTTGCTGAAAATTCTACCCAGCTCTCCTTAACGATATTAAGGGCTGAAAGTTTCTAATGCAGCTGCAGCAACATTTCAAGCTCTTGCCCAGGCTCAGTAAAATTCACTGTCGGTGATATTGTAGCACTGCTTAAGTGTCATTACAGTGTCACTTGTAGTGCCTTTTGGACCAGTAAGGTATCATTTCTAAAGAAGCCATTAAAACACTACTGAAACTAGATTTCCAAAACTCTCTGAGTTTCTGGTCATGTTTCACTATTTTCCTCCTCTTTCTTAAATCACAAAATCATAGAATGTTTTGGGTGGAAGGGACCTTAAAGATCATCTAGTTGCACCCCCGTGCCATAGGCAGGGACACCTTCCACTACAGTGCATTGGTTTATGCAAATAATAATCCATCAAACCAAATATCATGAGCTAAATCGCTCCAGGTGTAGCTCCACTGAAGCAAAATAGCATTTACATGCCAGTTTCTCAGGTACACTGACTCTGCTTAGGTGAAGCTGATACTGATTTTCTCAGACAGAGCAACATATTATAACTAACTCCCTGTCTAAAGAAACCTCTGTGATTTTGACATCTGTGACACACTTCAGTGCAGCCCATAGACTTACTCAGGAACATATATGTGTGACTGCACTGTCTTATGCTTTATTCAGTAAGAAAGCTGGTGCTTGCAAAAGGTGGCAGATCAACAGCTGCAGAGACAGGACACCTTTGGTTCTGTACTCCTTTTCCGCTGCCATGAGACAGTCAGGTATCTGAGATTTTCACTTTCAGAAAACTAGTATTTATTGTTGCATTCTTAGTCATAAAAAGTGAGATTATTGCCCAAAATGTTGCAAATTTCAGTGGCTTGAACAAGACGGGAAGGTCTGAATATATCATAAAATTGTCAGATCACCTGGTCCTAGCTCAAATGTAATTTTAAATGGTCTGCCATTTCACCTAAGAGAAAAGAATAGTAATGATTTTTCTATCCTCTTTGTAAGCTAACATTCTTAATCAGCCCAAAACCTCACTATTAAGTAAAAATTACTCTTTTCCTCAGAGTAAAATGTTTATTAACTTTGCATGTCCAGTGTCTTGTATAAAGTATAAGCATTATATGCAACTTAAACAGTATTATAGATTTGTTGATAAGTATCTACAAATTGCAAATAAAACCAGTCAAGTCACAAAAAGTCCCTAAAATGAAAAGGCTTTCTAAAAGTGTACAAGGTTGGATCTAGGAAAACTGGCAGACTGCTTTTTATTTTATTTTTAATATTTTTATTAAGCCTTTACAATTCCATGTGGTAATTTCAATCTATCCCATATACCACAGAAATGTCAGGTGCTTTGTTTCGAAGACTAAGGAAGCAAAGGTTTTTAGTAAAAGACATCTAAACTCTGCAAACAGTTTGGCTAACCTTTAGTGGGCCTTTACTGAAGTCAAGTGGAATTAGACGTCACACAGAACAAGGACATTTGTAAAACCCTTCAGTGCTTGAACAGAAATTAAAAGCACAATGCCTCTTGATGTAAATTGATTTTATAAATTAATGTAAAATAACATTTCCACTGAAAGTTCTTAATTACCAGCAAAAAGGTTGCCATGGACCTAATGCTGGGAATCATCTGCTCTCAGGTTGTCTTTGCTACCACTCACTTTACCCACAATCAAGAGGAGGGCCAATACATAGTCAACAGCAGGGACAATTTACTCTTACACTCTTTCATCAATCTATCTTCAGTTTGGCCTGAAGTTGGTGCTTGGACTCATATATCTTAAACTTAAATTGCTTTGAGAAGAAAGAAAAGTCAATATTTTAAGACAAAGAATCCGGGTTTCAGTGGAATAAAGAAAAAAGCAGAAAGAAGTACAACAGTACAAGTTCAGAATGAGAAGATGGATTAAACTTTTGGCTCGGACTTAGTTCAGAGGAAAAAACCAACAGCAAGTCTGCACTCTTGCATAGACAGTCAGTTTTGACAACTTAATCAGCTAATGTTACTTATTTCAGGTGAAGCTGTTGTGTAGAGATTATAGCTTTGATGCAGAAAACAGGTATTTAGATGACTGACTCCAATACTTGCATCTGTCACAAACACCAAAGGAGTGAAAGGAATAGCTAATGTTAACATTAGCTAATATTAACAGGTTTCCTACATCTATATTGTGTAAAACATGGCAATTTGAACATGCCAAGGAAAGAGAACTGGCACCATCCAAGTGATCACAAACTACTTGAAGACATAATCCTCCATTGCATTACAGTATTATTGCTCAAATTTCTATAAATTATAAAAAAATACAACCAGGGAAATTATGTATTAATCTCTACATCTACATTGACAGCACAACTCCCAGTAAAGGTTGACTTTTGACATATTTTGTCGTAGCTAGCTCCTATAAGCTCCCATAAGTCTCCACACAGTGTCTGTGAGAGACAGTTGTATATAAATATGTATAAACATGTAACAGTTATTTTTGAAAATCTAGATTGAAGAGAACACAGTCCCTCCACCCAAATCCAGACTAATTACTGATATGTTTCTGTATAATTCAGTACAGTGAGAAATACTGAAAATAAATCAGTCCTGGGTCTTTCACTGAGTTACAGTCAAATAGTCTCATCTCTGACTTTTACTTGATAGCTCACATAGTAAAAACCAACCAAACAAGAGAAAGAGACATGTCAAATTTATACTTAATTCTCCTCACTTCTAGGGTTGTACATGTTCTTAATTTCCTTTAATCAGAGCATCCCCCTACATATCTCATATCTTGGTAACTAATGAACTACCACAGTGAGGAGGGAAACACACCCAGCTGTTCTGCACAGGGCTCCAGCTAACAGGCAAGGGCAACGAAAGTCCCATTTTCACTTAGGGTAGAAGCTGTTGGTGCTCCTTTGAAGACTTATCTAGAGGCTGGTTTTCTCTACAAAAATCTTTTTTTTAACAGGCTGAACCTGTTAAAAAACTTAAAAAACAAAAAAGCTTCCTTATTTCCAACTCAGCTCACAAACCCTTCCTGCTGTCTGTGGTCTGACACAGGCAAAAGGGTTTGATCCAGCAACATCAGAGTCCCGAGAGCATTATTAAGAGAAAGGAGAATTAAAGACAGCTCTCAAGTGGGTGCTTTGCCTGCAGATGAGTTGTACACAGGGCTCACTCCAAAGAACCAGCTTAGGACACAGAACTGTGTTATGTCTAGGGAAGCAAAAATATAGGGGCAAGCAAGAGGCAAGCAAAAGAGAAAGGAACACATCAGCAATTTGCAGCTCTATTGTCCAGCTGGCTGCTAGAGAAAACACCTCTGAGGCAGTGGTAACCAGAGAACCATACCCCATTCCCAGCTGGGGAATGGACCAATTGCAAATTAGAGCTGCTTTCCCTTTCTCACTCCCCAGGGAAGACCAGCAGCCCTTTTCCAACTCCTATCCCATCGTTACAGCAGCCCTGCAGGTGCTCAGGATGCTATTTTCAGCCATTCACCAGCAGGTGTGACTCAAGACCCTGTTATTTAAAAGTGTACAAAGGCTAATTTAAAGTGGGAACTGTCATTAGTAGTATTGCAGCAACTGTAGTGCCATGGATACAGTTCACCAACTCTCCACATTTTTCATTACTTCCTTAATTCCCTTTCCACCTAATAAGCTTAATACAAGTATTATGAAGCCTCAGTCCATTTGCAGAGCCCAGAACTTTTGTGCAGTACCAGCACCCATCTACTCTGAGCAAATATGCACCTTCTGTCTCTGTGCCTTTCCTCAGCATTTTTCTCACCTACCATGGCATTTCTGGGTGAAGAAGTCTATTGCTTTCATCTGATAACTGTGAGTTTCTCTCATACTTGCCTTTATTCTATTTAGGTTCAAGCAACCTAACCATGAGAAACAGGACACAGTATGGGGCTGGAAGACATTGAGAAACCTCAGATCAAATTTTCTAGTATGAGCTCTGTAATGGACTCCCAAAGACAAATGCCTGTCTAAATAGGATGCAAGTATAGCCCAGAGGGATGAGGCTATGAAAGCATCTTATATATTTTACACAGACAGTGTCAGCATTCTGATGCTCTGATAAACTGAACTGGAAGAGCAACCTCCATCTATCCGTCAGTAGCATGGCCCAGCTCACTTTTATATTTCTCGAGAGTACAAAGACTGTTTATATTCTCAAACCAAATCAATTTAAATCCATAGGAAAAAAAACAGGGTATGTCCCAAAATATTCTCATGCTACCTCACATGGAAAACCAGGTAAGTAAAGTGATTAAACACATCACCTTTAGGTACACTGGAGCTGTCTTTAAGCCACCCCAGGCAGCAGTTTTCCTAATGATTCCCATTAGCAAAATATCCTCCAAAAGAGGGCATGCTTGGGGCAGCAGAAGACCTGTGCTGTCCCATTCCACCCCAGACACCACTTCCAACTGCATGTGCACAGGAAACCTTATGCAACAGCAAGTTTTCACCTGCCAGGATGCAGCAAACATATTTCAGGTGAGGCAAATGCCAAGTGTCTTTATCTATAGGCTGAACGTGGTGGCTGACATGAACTTTCATAGACATACAGAATGTTTGAGGGAAGGGAGCAAGAATCACTTTAGACACACAGATTCATGCTTTGGTGATGATTTTGGTATGTGTGTTCTTTAATCAAGGATTAAATTTGTAAAATTATACAATGCAGCCTGTGATGGCAATAGGGATTGTACTGCTAAGTTCATTTAAGTCCCCTTTTAATTGCTCTCCTTCCTGGTCAAACTTCCATTCCTCTACCTCTCATATTCTTTATTTCTTCCAATCTTCTTTTTTTCCTGCCCCCTCCTATCATTCTTCTTCCCCCCTGCTTCTTTCATGTGTTTCTGCTCCTCCTTCAGCCTCTTCCACATCTGAAACAGCAGTGTTGCTATAACTAGCCACACTTAGGTTTGCTACCTAACAACAGCTAGCATAGGAAAACCATGAAGCAGGAAGAGAGCTGCTATTTCAAATTTCTCTATCAGCAGATGCTTTAGCCAGAAGATGCAGAAAAAAATAGGATTGCCTTAGGAAGGTGAGCAAGTACCATCTGGGAGGAAGGAAAGGAAAGCTGAGAGATTTAAAGCCATACTGTAAAATCACACTACCTGAACTGCAAAGACCACAGTGGACTTATTTCCCATACAGTTCAAATAGCAAGTGACAGATTTGCAGCATTTTATCATTCATACTTAGGTACTAATATGATTAGATGCAGCACATGAATCTGGTTGCAGCAGGTGTTAAGATTTGTATGACAGGCATTTCTTCACAGGTTACTATACTGAGCCATGATTTTTATTTCAGACATATGCGTGCATACAATTATGATTTAGAAACTATATATGTGAAACTTCTACAGCATAGTATTTCACTGAAAGCCAGATACATTAAAAAATGGCACCTTTCTAAGTATCCCTGAAACACCTAAGTGAGCAGTATTACTATAATATGTTATCCCCGGGAAAAGTCAAACTTCAGGAAAGTGACTAAGTTTTCATACATTATGTGCATCAGAACTGCTCCTTTAGTGAATATATGTAGACAGAAATTAAGTTAAAAGTTGAATAAGAATTGTGATAGTTTGAAGACACTCAGACAAAGGGCAGCTATGGTTAGAATCTGGCCCATCAAATTATCACAGACATCCTACTCCTTTCTTTTTTTGGAAAGCAACCCAGCTGAAGATCCAACCCATCATCAGAACCTATCAGCTACTACGTACCACACCCATTCTCACCTAAATATCTTACCATCTAACAAATGACCCTGATGCATGAAGTGCACAGCATCCAGGTTAGCCATTGAATCCCACATACTTGGTGTTCAAGAGAAATATAACAAGCACTTCTGAGTTAGCACACATGATCAGTCCCAAGTAGCAAATAAGGAATTCCAATGTGTTGTTTCTAATTAGCAATAGAATGCACTTTGGGTGTTGTGCATTCATGGGCCACTCATAAGCTACTGTCACAGTCTGTAGTAGACAGGTTATTTGTGAGCTCCATAGTCCAGAAGAAAGTTCATTCCAATCCAGGCTCATTAACTTGCTATATAACAAGGGCTGAAACCAAAAACTATACATTTATGCACCTTCAATACAAAGTACAACTTTCATCTCTGACCAAAAAGTAGCTCTGTGTTGTAAACAAGAAACAATTAACATTCAAATGTACAATGCTGCTCACTGTTTTCTTATCTTTTGCCTCTATTTCTGTAAAGGAATTTGTTGTTTTCATCCCTTCTTCAGTTCCTATCTCTCAAATAACCAGCTTCTGTCACACTCCTCTCTTTCCTTGTAAAAATAACTTTCTCAGCTTTCTGCATTGCCTCAGAAAGGTTTGAGATTCATTTCCTTTTATGCCTGTGCATAGTCACACTACAGACATAAACACAGAAACAGTAAGATAATACCGCTTAGCATATAGTGGTCTAAGCACTCACCTGTTGCCTAAGCAACAAATAAATTAATCTGCAAAAAAAACCCCAAACTTATTCTTCTTCTTCATGCTGAAATATAGGGAACATGTATTTCAAATTACCTAATGAAACACAGTATGAAGAAAAGCAAATTCTAAATGAAAACACGGAATGGGAAAAAAGACGAAGCAATGCCACACTTTCTGTACAAAATGAGAGCCTTACCATCCTGCTGGCCCTGGAGGTTCTGAGGACTTTGCATTCTCTCCTCCAGATTTGAGCTGAGGTCAGAGTTCACAGCTGACATTCTAGTTGAGTCACTCATATCAAACTCATCACTTTCTATAGAGCTTTCATCCTGCAAATAGAAAGAGACATGTCAGAAAACACAGTACACTGTTCATATTGTATGTGCAGTTCATTCTCTTCCCATTTGTTTCACTCACACCTGGTGTGGAGTGTAATCATGCTAAATATTTGTGTATGTAAGAAAACAAGCAGAACACATGAAGAAGAGGAAGGAAAATACAGCACTTATGTGGTATGATAATCTGACAAATGTAATTTGTTCAGCTATGAAGACAATACATAGCAGTTCCATAGTATTTTCCAGAAAAAGGATTGGTAACTGGAGACCCCACATCAAGTCCTTGTTATTCAAATTTGGCTGAGGAGACTTCCCTATATTCCCTGCCTGAATCCTTTACCTTTCCCACATGGAAGTCAGTAACCCTGTGAATGACCTGGTTTGGGCTGGGATAGTTAACTTTCTTCTTAGTAGCTGGTACAGTGCTGTGTTTGGATTTAGTATGAGAATAATGTTGATAACATGCTGATGTTTTGGTTGTTGCTAAGCAGTGCTTACTCTAAATCAAGGACTTTCCAGGTTCCATGCTCTGCGTGTGAGCAGGTGCACAAGAAGCCATGAGGGAGCATGGCCGGGACAGCTGACCTGAACTGGCCAAAGGGATATTCCATACCATATAGCATCATTCCCAGTATATAAATTGGGAGGAATTGGCCAGAGGGGGCCAATTGCTGCCGGGAGACTGGCTGGGCATCTTTCAGTGGGTGGCAAGGATTTTTTTTTGGCATCACATGTGTTTCTTAGGTTTTATTCCTCCTTTTCTCTCTCTCTCCTTTCATTACAATTAGTAGTAGCAACTGTAGCAGCAGTAGTATATTTTACTTTGTTTAAACTATTAAACTGTTCTTATCTCAACCCCTGGGTTTTTACTTTTTTCTGATTTTCTCCCCCATCCCACAAGAGCAGGGAGAGGAGTGAGTGAGCTGCTACACAGTTCTTAGTTGCTGGCTGGGGTTAAACCACAAAAACTCATAGGAATATATTTCCAAATGGCAATTTGATCTAGTAAGAATCAATAACCAGATTTCCTTGACATGATGTCACACTTACACTCTGTTTAAAGAAGCATCTATGAAAATTAGAAAGCTTATAAAACCTTGAGCATGAGCATGGTCATGATGGTCAATGGCAAATAAAAGTAATACAGTCACAGGAGAATCACTGCAAATTTATTTTACATTATACATCTTTAATATGATTTATCCATCAAGTCTAATTAGAAAGCATTTTACTGATGATTAAAAGGGCAAAAAGTAAAAATCCTGGTCATTATCCCCATTTATAAAAGTAAAACGATTTTGGACCCAGTCCAGAAAATATTCAAATACATGTTCAACTTCAGTTGCTTCAGTCCCACTGAAGTTCACACATCCACTCCTGGATTAGAAATTAAGTATCCACAAGTCTTGCTCTGTAAATGGCTGAGGAAATGTACAAACCTAAGGCAATACATTTGCAGTAACAACTTTTCTGAAATCGTTACTTCTGCTAAGAAGAAAAGTACTTTAAAGAACTTACAGAAAAAGATGGCAAATAATTTTGTATGCCCTGAAGGTGTTTGAAATATTTTTCCAATTAATTTTTGTTACTTTTTTTTATCAAAACAGGATAAGACAGGATTCTGACTATTTTTCTGGGTTGCTTACCAGAACTGGCCTAGAAAAATACCAACCTTTAGAACATGATTTACTGTGTACTTGTTGTCAAGTGGATTCTACAAATATATTAATATAGCTGCTTGCTCCTTTCTGAGTGCTAGGCCCTTAAATCAGTTCCTCTCCTGGGTCTCAGCAATGTTTCCAGTTTTCATGGACATTTCTCTCATTTTCAGAAAGCAAGTTCCCTGCAGTAATGACTCATGTTAAATTAGGATGAAGTACTGCAAATGCCATTCAGGAGCAAGAGCAGGAGAACACACAAGGTGAGGCCGTTCTGAACTGCCACAGCAGCACAATGACAAATAAGGAAATAAACATATCTTGTTCTCAAGGACTTGTAAAAAAAATGGAAGAGTGAGGGCTTCTCTAGCAAGCACCTGTCTGTCTTGCCCTACATAAGGTAGGAGCACCCCAGTTACAGCAGCAGCAAACACCCAAACACTGCCCTCACAGATGAACCGTGGCACCCACCAGCCTCCTGCCCCAGACAGACAGGGCCAGGACACATGCCAGATGGTTCTGAGGTTTACGGAAAATGCACTCTGCTTGTTCAAAGAGCAAGATAAGAAAACAAACTCCCCCAGACCTTCTGCATGGCTGTGTCTGTTAAAATGCAGGGGTATTTCTCATTGAATCCTTCAGGAACCAGCAAGCAGCAGCTTACATATTTCAGTTCTGAAGTTAGGCAATTTGATGGGCTCACAGAAAGGGAGCTCTGGCTGACACTTGCATAGTTATAAAACAACACACATAGGCAGCCTCTGTTTGCCCACAGCACTGCGGAATACCTACACCTCACTTCCCAAACTGTGTAAACATCTATCTGAATCTGCATGGACACATAGGCATGGGAACAAAAACTGAGAACCACTGGCATCTTTATAGCAGCTGCAGCACAGCTCTAAATTCCCACACAGTGATGAGTTCTTCTTTTAGATGAAGCCTGTTTCCCTCTCATCAGTGGTCTCAGTTTAAAAATGTTGAATTGAGGATGAGAGAATTAGGAGGCTTTCAGTTACTGTGCTAGCTAGCAGTGGGATCTAAGTTTACTCCTGTCTCAATTCCACACCCTCCCCCCCAAAGAATACAGATATATGATTGATTAGATCTTTCCTACAAACCCAAGCCTGTTTTTTAAGTGCATGAAATAGTTTGAACCAGAAAGCTTGCTGCTTTGTACCACATTTTCACTGTCATTTTGTTCTCAGAGCAACAAATGTACAGCCCGGGGGGGAAAGAAAATCTTGGCAAAACTCTGCTTTGAGAAAAGACATGAGGATTATCTTGAGAACTTTCCTTGTACCTACTCTGCCCTGGAAAAATCATTATTACTAAAACATACAAAAAATTACTGTCATAAATCCAGAACTTTCCTTATGCCCACTCTACCCTAAAAAACTTATTATTACTAAAATATATAAAAAATTACTTTCATAAATCCACTGCTGCAGGCATTTCATACACACTAACAACAGAGCTGCAGAACTGAGCTGGGTAGGAAAATACCAAGCAATGTCAAGTTCTGCTGCCTCCCTATCATAGCCATTGGCTTGTCTGGATGAAAAACTGGTTTAACAAAAATTTCAGTCATCACACCAGAAAGACTTCACCAGAACATTCAGGCTACAGAAGCTCTGTAGCATGTGGTCCTAATCCAGCATGAGTGCTTGACCCTGTTGTGTAAATAGTAATTCTGAAAGGGAAAAGGTGTAGAAATCAAGGAGTTCTTTAATTCTTAAGGCTACTGCAAAATAAAGCTTCTTCTCTCCTGCTACTTGAAACCATGCTTACAGTTCCCTGAAATAATCAGGAGACTCAATAGGAGGAAACGATGACCAGGTGGTTTTTATTCATGAAGAACTTTGAGTTGGGGATCCCTCCCTACACCCTCTGCAATTAAAAAAAAGGCCAACTGAAACAAGGATCCTGATATTTCTAGAAGAGTGATGAAATCTCCATTCGAGGGAGTATTGAATAATGAATGAAATCTCTACCAATGGCCTATATCTTCTTATTGGGAAAACAAATATGGGTGACTCTTCACAAGTCAGAAGTCAGTCAGGGTCCTGACATAATCCAGCTGCTAAGGTTGTTTTTGAAGGCTTTCTTTATTAAAAAATATTTTTTAGTCAGATGGAAAGACACAGAATGCAGAACTGGTTTTTGGCTGACACATAGCTGAGCTTCTATTTGGCAGCTTAAATGGTAAATGAACAAACTTCTAGCAAAATTACTACAAATAATTTGGAATGTGCCGGTCAATTGACAAAGTACTTCTTAAGATCTGGGAAAACTCTAAATAAATCAGAGAAAGCAAACAATCTTTGAGAAGAAATACAAATCAACCCCAATTCTCTATGAAGAAGCTTGATTCTCAGTCTACTTCTCTTTCTTCTTTTTTCTGCCTTTTTATTCAAAATTTCAGATGCAACTCCTACTCTTATTTTTAAGCTTTTTGCCTTAAAGATTTCAACTGATGTTGCCAGGACTTTCATCTCTGTTAGTAAATTGTGATGCAATGTGGTTGCTAACCTTGAGAACACCATGGCGTTCACTTCAGCTGTTGATGGTATTGGTTTCTAGAAGCAGACAATGGAAGTCACTGCTGGGCACAGAACTAAGTCCCGAGTGAACATGCTGCCCCCATCACCCTTTCTCCTGGTGGAGTGAAACAGCACCTTCAGGCAATTCAAAGTACAGCTCACTACCTCCAATCACAGAAAGGTCATAAGTCATAATATTTTCTTTCAATCTGATTGCTTGAAAAGAACCTTGCCTTGGCTTCAGACTGACTGTTTTAGCAGCAAAATTATAAAGATGGGATCAACAATCCACTTCAGTTTCCTAGCTACCTCAAAGGACGAAAGAACACAGGAGAATAAAATACCAGACTTAAAAGATGTCAGGTTTTACCTCATCCTGCTGTGAGTTTAGAAGCTGCAGCTTCATGTGTTTCATATAAGCCATAGTAATGGGCATGTTGTAATCAATCATACTGGTCACCAAAGTTGGAGGTTTTCCATTATCTGTAAAAAAAAAGTTATTGTGCATTATATGTTAATTGTGGAGCCTTTGTCAGCCTACTCTGCAGTCAAAGTCAGACTGTTATGTGTTAGCTCTAACTATTGCATTTTCAATCACTCATAGACTGTACAAATGGAACTATCCCAAAGAAAAAGGAAAACCAAGTTCAAACTCTGAAAACTGATGAGTTCTACCCTAAATGACTACAGCCCATATATCCTATCTATTCATTATGCTTAAGCTCCCATACAAACATTTCCATAGCAAAATAAATTATTTCCTCCAGATAAAACCGTCTTTCTATTGAGGGTGCAGATGGTATTACACTCCATCCTTAAGTGAAAGCAGAAAATTCACTACCTCCCAGCTTAAGTAAATGAGATGATCTGACTTACTGAATTGTTACAGTCTACCAAATTTATATGAACTCTCACTTAAGATAGGAAAATATAAATGGGTATTAGAAATAAAATTACTTTACATCCCACTATTTGACACTAAAACTACCTTTATGATCCGCTCCATCTGGGTTTAAATGCATTCTTTTCTGGCACTCTGAGCAGCTCATTAGAAATCGTGTCACCGCTTCTCTCGGTAGGAAGGCATAGGTCTCTGAAATCTGAAATTAATAACAAAATATAGATGTTATTATGTAAGCTGATTGAGCATGATTTAACAGACCTGATCATCATATTTCCAAATAAGGCGCATTATCTTTTAATGCCAGGAAGCACAATGAAAGCATGTTCTGCATACCATGTAGGATTTCAAGAAACATCTCTCCAATCTGCCTACTTATCATCTAATAGCTACTAACAGTTGGTACTAAACAAAATTCCACTTATATCAAAAGGGGGGTTGTTTTCTGTTTACAATTCATTTTAAATTCCTTTCAGCAAAAAGATTCATACATAACAACTATCCCACTGTGGAATGGCATCAAAAAAATTTGGAGACCTTTTTTAATAGCCAATGCCAAAAAAAGAAAACGCTTGTTTTATGTGTTCTATTTACTTTTGTTGTAACAATATATAGACAGATACAGGACTTGACTTAGCAGCAATGAAGGTTACTTTAAACTACTATTTTAAATTTGTTCTTGAACATTTTGTAAAAATATTCCTCAAAAGCTTGTGGTTTTATACTTTGGAGTACCTACATTATTTTTACTAATAGTTAAAGAACTTGCAAACCACTTGATTTTAGAGGCTCTGCTTTACTTGGCAATATCTTGAAACAACCGATTTTAGTTGTTTCTTTGTTTCAACAATATCATTGTTTCTAACCACATACTCACAAGCAGGTGCCAGAGATATTTTTTTCTTTTTTGAAAGAGAAGAGGAGGAATAAGTTGTTGCTGGTTTTAAAGATTGTATTCCCCCAACCCCAAAGGATGCATCTGTCTTTATAGACATTTTGCCTTGCTGAAAGTGACCTGCAGGTTGGTGCCAAGCTGAAAATAAGCTAACAGCATATTCTCTGATCATAAACATCTCATACTTTACATGTATGGCCAGCAGATCAAGAAGAATTATTATCCCTTTCTACTCAGCGTTGGTAAGAAAGCAGCTTGAATAATGTGCCCAAGTTTCCCCTCACAGTTCACAGTTTCCCTCCACACTTCAGGAAGGCTGCTAAGAAGCAGGAGATGTCTCTGAGCCAGGCCATCATAGCAGCTGGAACCTAAAGGAAACCTTGAAGGAATAGTTGAGGGAGATAGATTTGTTTCATGTAGATTATGAGGCCAAAAAAGATCTAATTGTAGCCCACCACTGCCTGATAGGGAGTTTAAAAACTAGAGAAAAACACTTTATAGTGTATAACCAGGGACAACAACAGTAGCGTCTCGGGACTTTCCAACCAGACAATAGCGGAAACTGCACTCCGGTGCAGCCTTATCAGATGGCTGAAGTTTGATGAAAACATTGAAACCTGGATGTTTGCAAGCCAACAAAAGGCAAACCCATGGATTTTCTATGATTCCTTATACATGTTGATGTATATACACTGAACAGTGCAAGTCCAGCCTTTCTTTTCCCAACTATGGTGGCTATCTACCTGAAGCGAGATTAAGAGAGTGAGTTGTTAATCTGCTTGTACTCCCCTACTGTAAAACCTACAGCAGGATTTGATTTCCTATCAAGCACTATGCTGAGATGCAAGTCTCAGTAGGAAGTGAAGAAGAATGGAGATGGTGTGTATGAAAGTGTGGCTACAGAAAGGACAAGATAACTTTGTTTAACTGGATGCGAATGGGATTACATACTGTCCAAATCACTTCTGCCCCTCACAAGGGTGCAAAGAGGAGGAGGAATGGTCAGTTTTAACTCTCTTCCACTCTTCCACTTGGGTTGTCACCTACTTAACCCGTGTTGAATCTTATCTTTCCTAAAACTCCATGGACCAAATTTATCAGTAGCAGTATTTTTGAAAATAGGTGGAGTTTATATTAGTGTTTTTTGATGTAATGTGACATCAATACATAGAAATGATTTATTATAAAATGGGAATGAAAAATATACTGTCACATAATATTGGTTATGAGGCTGTTTATTGTTGTTGTTTTCTTATATAACAGAAATCTTATGGGGGAGAATTCATATAAAACCAAATATTGTTCTGTGATGAAAATTGGCAGAGATTTTTTTTCTGGGCCTGAAACAATTTTTCTGAAAATTAAGGCACTAAATAAAGCCACTTTTCAATGGGAGATCCTACTAAAAATATATTTTTAGATTATTTTTTCCTGTTTTTATACCCACAGAACAGATGCTTATTTACCTTTCCAAACATGAAAACACTGTGTTATACTCATGCTTTATGGAAACTAAAAGAAGAACCTAAAAGCAGCTAGAAATTAGCGTTGAAAAAATTGGAAAGTGCACATATGCAGCAACCTCTCTCTTATAACATTTAACATGTTTAGCACTGTATTGAAATTAATGGAGTTTACCCATGGATTCATTAGCCACCTGCATTTAATAGGAATGCTCCATTTATTTTAATCAAGCATCTTTGTCAAAATTCCAGTTCTGTTCAAACAAGATGAAATTCCTCTATGGAGAGAAAGTGAGCTAAGGCCCAGATTTGATAGGTATGCTCCACTGACTATAAGGGAACCGGGTTTTATAACTAAATTTGTCCACACAGCAGATGCTCGTGTCTCCAACCTCCCACTGCAACACAGTTTTAAGGATGCCCTTCCCTAAATAACTCCAGATTTCACCAACTTCCTCCCATTTATTTTATAATTTGAATCAATCACTGACATTCCTAGACTTCAGCCTGTATAAACTGGCATAACACAACAGGAATCACATTTAAAGAGATACGTAAGAAGCATAACCCACAGCATTCCTTATTCTTGTTGCCTGAATATATAAAAAAGAAAGCTCTTTCCAACCTTCACTGCCAGAAAACTTAAGTATTTTCTCCCCCAACCCCACAATTTCACACCCCCAACAGTGCAGACTCTAGTTTGCTTTGCATACCTACTTTATAAGATGCAGATAGCCACTTGCTTGCTCTGGCCAAGCTCTGAACCAGCTTCAGCCAAGAAATGCCCAACCAAATTAGCACAAGGCTGAACACAAAATCCTATGTTTCAGCTTTCAGTAGAGTTTACCAGGCTGTGCACAAGACTGACTGAGGTAGTTCATGGAGCTGGCTTGCATGTGAGTGTTTCAGAGCACAACATGGAGGCCTATGACACCTTCTAAGTAACTATACAGAAATACCTGAGTGGTCTGATTTCATCAGGAAAAATTGTTTCTGTCCTTTATTCTATTCTAAAAAAGGCAGTAATGACTCAGTCCTTGCTGACGCTGTATCCTCTCACTGCCTTCAGTGGCCCAAGTCCTAGCCCTCTTCTCAAGGCTGTTAGCTAATAAAATATATAGCCAGACCATCTTTTTCAGTGATGTGTTGAAAAAAAAAATTTGGTTTATTGTAAATCCACTCCAAATTTTTTTATGAAATGCGCACACTTCCACATTTCAGGAAAATAAAACCAGAAAAATGAAGTGGGGGATACTGCATTATTTACATCCATACACTGACAAATCAGACTGGCACATTTTTGGAATGACTTAAGGGAAACTTCTCATGCACAGGCCCATTCCAACCAAACCAAAGACCAATGAGCGCTGTTTTACCACATTGATAAAACTACTTGGATTGATTGGGAAAAAAAAAAAAAAAATTAAAGTATACTTTCCTCAAATATGATGCTCTAGAAGTATCCTTATGGGATTCCTTACTCTTACTAGTGTTTTTACTGCACATTAGTATATCCTCTGCTGTTTGTAGAGATGTGTTATCTCATAACTGTATGTATTCTGGATCATGGAGAAATCAGAAAATAAGCAGATTCTAACAGGTTTGTGTTTAGGCATCGTGGATTAGGTATAGCTCTTATAGCTAAATGTTTTTTTATATTGTAAAGATATATGAAGAAGAAACATCCGGAGCATTAAGCAAAAACTGCAAAACTTATACAGGGCTTGTTTTAGCCTCAGAAATTATTGGATGAGAAACAAACATTTCCTAACAATACAGTCCATGCACATCGACATATATTTGATTTTAACTGAATTGAGAGGAAAATTACTTCAGTGCTTTCAGAGTCAAAACTTTTATGATCTTATTTCTCCATTCACAAAAAGTCTTTGATATATTTTGACATATATGACTGCATCCAAAACATCGCCCAGCAATGAAAGCTCATCTAGGCTTGTTTATTGGATCCCATGAAGAGCACAACTAGTACAGGCAAGTAATCCACTACCTGTGCATGTAATCTGATTTACCTTGGAGCTAAGCAATGAATGTCCTAATTGTCTGTGAGAAGCCTATTGCTTTCCTACTGCATCACCACAGGCAGAGAAAAAAAGCAAAGTTTCCTTTATGCTCTCCCATACTCAGATGATTTAAGTAGGATGTTGTGATGATGTAGCTCTCAGAGCTAAATTTTTGCTTGGAAAATTAACAAGTCCTAAACTGAAAGGCAGATTTTAGGACACATATGGCAGAGTAGGAAAGACAAGTGTGAGGAGAGGGAGTGAAATTTTGCAAGTGAACCTATTAACCTCCAAAGAATTAACATGGAGGATGTATGTGTAGTCTGGAAGATACAATGTGTCAGAATAGAGAGTTTGTGTGTGTGTTCATATTTTTTTAATTAAGGAGGGTTAAAGTGGGGAAAGATGATCAAAAGAAGAGTCCAGGAGGAGGGAAAGAAAGAGAAAGACAGAGATAGAATGAAGATGGTAATCTGTCCTAGGCCCACAGCCATCAAAGCAGGTGGCAGAAATTGGTTTCTTGATGACAGGAGGGCGAGCCAGCCAAGGGAAGCCCTCTCCTTTCCTCAGCAAGAGGTCAGAATAGAAGGCTGACATAGGAAATCAGATATATCACTGCTGGGAGTTTTAGCAAGAGCTTGCTACCCTGCTACACTGTGGGAAACGCTGTTCCCTCATGTGCTAAACTTGCGCTTCACAGCCCCCTTCCCTTCTCTCCCCATATAGAAGAAGTTGCTTCCTGTGAGGGAAGCAAAGGGGAACACCTGTTAGTGGGACAATTGCCAGGACACTCAACACTCACCCTTTGCAAAGAAGCAGGAACAAGCCCATAGAGTAAAAGTGCACAGGGCTTGGCTGTTTTGCCATGCACACAAGAATTTAAGCATGCTAAAGCCCTGCACAAAGCTCAAGTTCTCCCACTTCCCCAAGGACAAGGTCTGTCCTGTACAGAAACCAGCCAAGCCCCAAATCTACTTTAGCCATGTTTGATCGGGAAGGAGATGATGTTATCTCATAGTGCAACCTGTCAAAGAATTACTCCCTGAGGAAAACACACTCAGTGTGATGCTCACAGGGGACTCACAAGCACATTCCTGTTTGGAAAGGGAAAAAGAGTAACCCCTTGCTTCTCAATCTCAGAAAGACTTTTCTTAGGCTGACAGGAGAGAGGGAAGCCACTCAAAAGCTTGATCTAGAATCAAGAAACAAATATGACTGAAACAGCTGGATGAGGCACATGACTGCAGGTATTACCCCACATCCAAAAGTCTCTGGTTATGCCTCAGAGGTTGTACATTTATGTACTACCTATCTGATGAAAGTCTTGTCTCAAGCTACTTTCCCTTGACACATTAGTATCTCCCCCATGTTTTACAAGCCTGCTTCTTTCAACTCATCAGCCCAGTGGCTCTTTTATCATTCATGGGTTGGGAGTCTTATTAACCAACACATTTCACCTGCTCAGCCATGACAACCCTCACTCACAATTCAAGTTCAGTGCTGTAATGTTTCAAGGTTTTGCACAGAGACTAGCCGGCTCAACAGACAGATATTAGATCATCCTTCATAGGTAAAAATATTCAAGTAGAATATGCATGTAGAATTAAAGGTGCTTAAGCCAGTTATGAGACTTACACACAGTTCTCAGCTGGATGATGCACTTAGTTATGGGAAAACGTGCCCAGATACAACATAGAAAGGTGAAGCACCTATTCTATTGTTTAAATTAATTAAAATCTATTACCTTTTTTAAGCATATTAAAACAGAGGAAAGAAAATAAAACTATTCTGAAATATATGGCTTAATCACTTAATCTGGCCTAACAGCACCTATAGCTGGGCGTGAGAGGTAACACAAATGTTTTAGATCTTCAGTCTCATCACAGACCTTTTGCACTTCTTGAAAAATGTAATAAGGCTTTTTTTTTTTTACTGATTTGCACTGAATCAATCACAGAGTTGTCCTGACAGCTTGAGCCTGTTGCATTATGCTGCTACTGTAGCCACAACTTTTCCTAGTTACTCCCACTTCTGATATATCCCTCAGCACTTGTATTTAAGTTGTAGACACAGATGAATAGTTTAAATCAAGAAATGTAGCTCTTCCAAGGCACAGAAAGCCTGCTATGGACTTGTTGCATGTCTTTCCCAAATACACCAGATGGATTCTTTTCCTGAACATTTCTCTCCCATGCATCCCCATCCCTAGTTTGATGCCACAGTTCTCCTTTCAGAGTGGGATGCCTATACAAAAATAACTCCCTGAGAACACAAAGTGAAAAGTACTACCCCAAAGCAAAGCAGCTCCTCTTAAACACTGAGCTGTGGCAGCAACTTCTAGCAGAGATATCCATGTGATATCCCCCGGTACTTCCTCCTGACCACGTGGCTTGCATCAGCATTTCACTCCACCTCCTGCGAGGCCCAGCAGAGGACCCAAGGGAAGGCAGGACAAGCAGGGACCTCTTTGGGTACTGCTGCTTTCCTTTGCCCTGAGGAACATGCTCTTTTCACCTTCCGTATCTTCCTAGTCACCTGCGCCCCTGCTGAGCAACCGCCTTGGCCAGGCCTTGTGTCACATATCCTGCCTTTGTGAGGGAATTATCTCCCAGATCAAGACCCCCAGTGTCTTCCCTGCTTGTAAACTTCCCTGGGAACTGGGAAAATAGCTGAGATTAAAAGCGCCACATTAATTATTCCTTCAGTCTGGCACACTTTGGATAGGACTTAAAGTTCTTAGTTTCATTTTACATATATAAGCCAAATCTGGGTTATTTGCTGCTGTAGGTGGACGTAAAGTTCTGCCAGCAAGGAACACAGCACATCAATCTAACCTTGTATACAACTCAGGAACTCGAAATGAGCACAAAACCTGCCAGTTAAATGGGACACTCCTCCTGTTTTGCATGTTTTCAATGTTACTTTACCACATCGTATACACATATACACATATACAATTCTCTTCTGATCTTTTAGCATGCAAAGGAGAAGAGAGTGGGACCTTATTCTGAACTTAAATATTGAAGGACAGATGCTTTCCTAATTTATCTATAGAGTTTGTTCCAAAAATCCTAAAGTTTGAGCTTGGTATATTGCTGCCCCAATGGGAAAATGGAAAGATTTTAAAATGGAAAGATTTTCTTCCACTACTGTGGTCTTTAAGAGGTTTCAAGTACCACATCCTATTTATCTTCCTGCACAGCATCGCTGTAGGAAGTCCCACACAAATCAATCAGCTGTAAAAATATCATGCATTTCCACGCAGTTAAGATAAACAAGGCAGTACAGATTCCCTAACTGAGGTTGTCAAGTGTTCTGAACACACTTTTAGAGAGACATTCTGATGTATTTTAGCACTCCGGCACCCAGGGTGACTCTATCAAAAATTAAAAAGACTCTAGGTATACCAAATCTGTTACTCTATGTAAATGCAGACAGTAGTTAATTAAGTCAATTATGACAATGATTGACATCATAATGACAATTTCATTACGCCTTCCAATCAGGCTTGAGCAGTATTCAAAACTGAGTGGAGCAGGTTCACTATTGAAAATGAGACTCACACATATATAAGCAAATTAATTACTTAAAATCAATATGTTACAATTCTGAAGGGCTTTGACATCAATTCCTCAGAAATTCTTAGGTACTTAAAATCCATGACAGTATTTATGAATTTCAGAAATTCAGGAATTTTGTTTCAAAATTGTGGTGTTTTCTTCCCATAATTTCTCTGTTAAAAATTTTTTGTTATCCAGTGAGAGAACAGAAGCAATGTGACCATCTCATGGCAGGGATTGCAAATTACAAATACCAATTTTAGCATACTGTTTGTGAACCATCTCTCCTATAAAAGTTCTTCACTCAAACCATTTGGTGAATACTTATGCATGATAAATACATGCAGAGATCTCAGGGATGATTCACTTCTGACATGTGAATAAAGAAACACGACTAAATTAATCTTGTTCCAAATTCATTTAATGAAATTAAACCCTGCCAAAGTACTTCAGTTTGATTTATAAAGCTTTTAGAGTATAATGTTTTGGGAGACAGTTACTCGAGATACTACCTTTTTCCTCCTTACAGTGCCACAGAGGAGGCAGATGCTGTGTGGCTTCCTGGAACAGACTAACACTACAGCTCTTAATTTTACTAAAGGCATTTTCATGGACAGGTCTAGTAAAGGAGCATGCATTTCTCCAGATGGTCTGGTAGAGTTTGATGCCTGTTTACTCAACCTTATTCTTATGTCAGAATAGAGAGAAGAATTGAAATTATCTTCTTCTGGACTCTTTTTTAAATTTTTTAAATCTATGGAAGTCTTTCAAAATTGCATATGTGAATCCTGTCCCTGGGAAATATGACTCAATGCCTTTGATAAATTAATACACAATGAAATGAATGCACAAGAACTGCAGACTGATAACGACAAAAACTTACATTTGGGTGTCCATAACAATGCAACAGGCTCATGTCTCAGTTGCAATAAAATTCGACAATAGATGAAACTACTGTGCAGCTTACTGAATCTGCACAAATAGTTCTCACCAAAGATACACTAGTCTTTCATGCTGTTCACAATAAACAAATTTCTTATCTGACCTGCAATCATGGGATTCTTATGGTAGTAAATATTATACTTGGCACACATTTGTGGGATGATGACTTGAAGTACTGTATTTATAGCTGGCAGCATTCCTTACAGCTGCATATTATTCTAAGATATTTGTGACCTATACCTTTGAACAGTGTACTGAAGTAAAACAAAATAGAAAGAGAAAGGTCAATGGAAAATATCACTTTTCTAATGCTTTCTGAAAGAGAAGACAAGGTATCAAAATGGCTGAGGTGCCAGATGAAAATTAATTTAGAGAGTTTGCGTTTGTTCACCCTGAAATAACACCGCAAGCCTTACAACAGCACACACAGATGAAAGATGTCTTCATATGTCTATCTTAAGGTCAATACCTTGGGGAACAAATTATAAGAAATTTTGCCAAGAGCTTATCCCACTACAAACCATCTGAAATAGCCTATAAATAAAATATCTGTGAAGGGATTCACAGATACAGAGAAAAGATTATTATATGGGTGAAAAAAAACCCAGTAATGGAAAAACAGCTATTTCTTACAGCCAAAATTGAATCAGAAACCAGGAGTTTCCCCATATTTTGGTGACCTCTGATGAAAAACAGTTCACATAACTGAAGGTTGTTTTTAAGATGAAGAACTGTGTTCAGAGTGATAGGTCACCTCAGGGCTCTGTCCACAGCTCCCTGCCACTCTCATCCCACTGGAACCAGAGGGAGAGGTGCCTTGGATGCCCTGCACTCTGGCCAGGAGTGTGCGCTGGGCCCTGGCTGGGCACCCCTGCCCTGCCACCCTGGAGGAGCCCCTGGTGCTTCAGCAACTGGAAACAGCTGGGCAGGTGGGTCAGGATCAACCTCAGAACGTGCCTGGCCCTATCACAACCCTGCACATGGAAAGTTTGCCACTCAAACCCAGGCAAGACCATACATTTTAAGCACCTTGAGAAATTGCAGCAAAATGTTTCATTTGTTCTCCATAAGAAAATAGTTAAATTTGTGTCACTAATCACAAAAGCTATTTATAGCTGTTTTAAGACTTAATGATGCAATTAAAATTTTAGAAATAGTATTTTCTCCCTAAGCCAGATTATGCAGGCATGGGAGGTGCCCCCTTAACACTTTCCTTATTGTACCTAGTAGTTTTCCAGCCCTTTGAATTTAGGATATTTACAAGTTTTCATATCTTTAAACCATTAGGTATTACTTAGTCTGCAGCCATAAACTATAAGGCACCTTCACTTATATGCTAAAATACAGAAATCCATTTAGCCAAGTTGTGAAAATACCTTCTAAGCCTTCTTTAACACTTCATCCATTTAATAGCAATTAATTAATGCAGACCTATTAGAAAAATTGTAAAACCATTGTAGAAACAGCAAATTCTCTTCTTGTACCAATGAGAGAATCTCTAGGGAAGTCAATGCATATAGCCCTTATTACACAGCAAATGTGATTTCTAAACTATGTATTCATGCATTACTGAAAGATCTCTGAAATCAATTTGAGAGTGAGGATATCAGTACTAATTCAGTTGGAAAAAACCCCACAAATCCCATGCCATGTGACTAAGCCCAAATAACTCACATATTTAGAGACTCGTGTTAACTTCTAGCTGCATTTTACTTACTGCTTTATACGTTCTCTTTTGTCCAGCATGTTTTCTGATTTGTTCTCCATTAGGCCCAGTTTCAACATGCATGGAATAGATAATGTCAAAGAAATCTTCTACGACGGCCACCCGCCGTAAAGACAGCTTCTCATCTACACCTACTCCATCCTGAAAAGGAAAAAAGAAAGAGAACAGAAAAAGTAAGAGAGACAAGATGAATAGATAAATTGTGATAATCGTGAGACACATTGTTCTTTTTTAGAAGGGAGTTAAAGACCCTTCCATTAATATCTGAAGATCACCCACCCTGCAAACAGACACGGTATTGTAGGAAAGCTGTGTGATCACAAGGATAACACAGACCCTTGCAAACAGTCCATTTTGCCAAACCAGGGCATTTGGCCTCTTAATAGGGAGTGATCTTCCACTCCAGTATTTAAAAAAACAAAACAAAAAGTATCTGTGCTTCTTTCTCTAAATGCACAAACACGATTTGAAGGCAGAAGCTTCCCAAGGATATGGCACAAACATGCATTATGTTGTTGTTAGTAAGGATACAACAGCTCTTTAATTCTGTCATTTCCTTCCCAGCAAACCTGTACCTAGCATTTCATAAAAGTATTTAATATAAGGTTTTAATTCAAAGAGCTGGCTGTAATTATGAACACGAAGGAAGCTGTTACAAACAATTTGCCACTGCAAAAATTGCTCGAAGACATGCTACATGAAGACATATCACAATATGAGGAAATGAAAGGGATGTTATCAAAATTTTCTACTTTTGCACACAGATGTCCAGTTGGAAGGAGTGACAGAAAAGTGAGAACACCTAGCATCTGATTTTCAAAAGTGATAGTGCCATGGTAGCTAAAGACTTCTAAAAAGAAACAGTCCCCAATGTCTCTGAAATTAATCAGTGCAGTTCAGTTCCCACCTTTTTAACAGAACCATCCACATGAGGTTTTGTTTGTCTTACAGCTGCCTATGGACTCAGTTCTAATGCAGGGGCAGGAACTGGGACTCTTGTTTTTCCAAAATAGACATCTATCAAGCAGGCTGCATTTTGTTATACAACATCAGTATATGAAGAATGAAATAAGAATGGCCAATTCACTTGTACTCCAACACTGTATTCAAATTTAGATCTTTGGAGGCAGCAGTATAACCTAACATTCACTGTGTATTTTAAGCAATAAGGGTGTTCCAAACCTAATGTATTTTATAACACCATTACTGCTCATGTAATTCATGCCACAACAAAACTGATTTACATGGGCACGTCTATGACAAAATACATGCAATTATGGCTTCAGTGACCGAATAAAAAAAAAAAGATGAGAAATTAAAAGGTAATAATTATGTATGACTCCCACTTGCTGTCCCCTTGATCATAACTTCTTGCTAACACACTCCACTAAGTTTGCTGTATGTGGACAAACATGATTCATTTTTCTCACTCCCCCTATTTTTATTCCAGCCCACTTCAATTTTTCATATATTTCAAAGAAAGAACCCAGATAATCCCAACGGCTCCAAAGAACCCCCCAGGGTGACACAGAGGACCTCTGACATGTTCTTAGTAGCAATGGAGAAAATGCCAATGCCTTTATAGCGTAACCTTCTAAATGTGCATTATTCCAAGTGATAGTGGGTTAGGAGGTGTTGATACACTACCAGCCAGACAGGTTACGCCCTGTCCTGGCCCAGCCTTCTTCAGAGAGATCCCTGCCTAAAGCTATGTGGTCTCTTCCACTGTTTTCTTTATCCCCAGGACACAGTTGGACCTGGGGAGAACCCTGGCACACATGATGAGAGGACTGCCACAGTTCTGATGGAAATTACTGTTTTGAGGATTCAGGGTGGAAGAAGATGAGGAATTTGCAGGGCCGTCTCCACCACAGGTTAAAGCCTCAGTTCAGCTGGGAACAGTTGCTCTGAGAAAGGTGTGAAGCTAGCTCCCAGCTCATGATCGGTCACTGACCACCAGCTCAAAAACTTTGTGGCATTGTGACAGGTTTTAATTTAAGCATCATTAAGAATTTGCTTGGTATTTCCCACCACCATTTCCTACTATTTAAAAAAAAATGTTTTAGAGATAGGACCAACATCAAATTCAGATCTTTGCAGCTTTAATCTTCAGGGGAATTCACATGCGAGCACTGTAGGGGGGGGGCATCTTCAATCATTATTTTCTCACCACCCAAACAGCACAGTGGGATCCCTGATGATTTCAAACACTCTCATTATGACGACAGTGTTATCTCACACTGCTCTCCGAATACTCAGAAGTTTATAGTGTTGATTAACTGACAAAGATTTAATCTGTTTATTACTAATGAGTTTTGTTTTATGAAATTTCCTACGAGGGAGCTCTCTTTTTTAATTAAAATGAAATGCATTACAACAATATTAATTTAAAACCTGAGATGCCACCTCAGCAGTGCTGACACATGCAAACATTACAAATACATTCAAAGAAGAAACTCGAAAATGAAACTCATTTTGCTGCTTTTTGGTGGTCATAGTGTGCAGTGCTCTCTCTAATGGTCCTCCTACCTCCCTCCCCAGACATGGACACCCAAAGGTTGGCAGGTATGATCTTGGGGTGCTCTTGAAGGGGCATTTCTCCATGCAGCTGACTAAAACAGTAAGCATTAATACTACTTCTAAAAATACACAGAAGTAAAGTCTGCACAAATTATTATGACTCCTAATTGAAGCACTAGAAAATGAACTCAAACTTTCCAAACCTTGTCAGTCGAAAAGGCTAGGAAAGAAACAGTTAAAATGGAGTAGAAACTGCTTCAGGGGAAGTCAGGGATATAATTTAATAGCTGCATCTGTAACTTTATCTAGTAGAACCCGGACATGACTAAGTTGGCTTCATCCTGCTTGGTGCTAAGACAAAAAGGTAGACCTTGATTCAGAACACCTGCAGTGCTGCAGAAGGTGCCAAGTTGCTCTGAGTGAGCTGTTCAGTTCATCCAACAATATGCAAAGCTGTGCAGAGATGTAAGCCTCAGCTGCAGAAGCAATACACCAGATGAGTAATTTGAATGAGGTAGCTACTTACTGACAGTTTTGATATTCCATACTGACATCGCAATAGGTAAAAAAGCTGGGCAAATGATAAAACCTCAAATCTCTGTTTAAACCATGAAGTCTCTGAAGTGGACGCAGTTGTATCAGGCTTTCCTGCCATATGCCATTACACTACACTTTTATCCTGAAATTGCTATTTGATAAAGGCATTAACAAAGCAGCTCTGCTTTATAAGCTGGCTTTGGGTAAAAATTTTCACAGTGCCTAAGGGGACAGTTTTTTAGCCTCAACTAAGGCTAAAAAAAAACCAAATGAGAGAATGCATCGTAATGCTATTCCCATGACTGAAAGGCTATGAAATGTCCACAAGGGACAGGACAAGTAATAGGCTTAAACTGCAGCATAGGAGATTTACATCAGACATTTGGAAAAACTTACTATTGATGTGGATAGTCAAGTACAGTAATAGTTTGCCTGGGGAGGCTGTGGGATGTATGTCACAGGAGGATTTTGAGACCAGGTTAGGCAAATATCTGTCAGGGATAGTATGAGTAAATCCTGTCTTGGGTAGACTAGATACTAATTGAGTTCCTTCTTGATAACTCTAGGAAGCTTAAATACCACTTTCAAAGTGACTTGGGCACTAACAACTCCGGAATAGCAAGGAGGATATTTATAAATCATGGAGGTATTTTTAGGACTTTTATTCAGCATGGAAAGAGTCCAAGCTTCACTTTCAAAAATGACTTAGGAACGGAAGCCTCACTGAATGCTTCACTTCAAGCATTGGGCTTAGACTCTTAAATCTTTTAGGCTGAGTTTCATCCCTCTCCTTTCAGCCATCACTGAGGTGTGCCATGCCCTGTCCAAAACCAGTTATCTCAGATGCTCCTCTGGCCAGTAGTGTGACAGACACTGACAAACTACTTTCACCCTTATAGCTGCTGGAATGGTTTCAAGTCTCTGTTGGTGAGATGTTATTTCATTTTACTCTTTGCATTAGTTTTTCCTGCTTACACTCAGTTTTATGTACACCCAGAGATCTTCCTGTGTTCATAGGATACAAATAAAGAAATGTTTATTTGCATTTTCAGCACTACAAAATCCATTTGTACACTGAGATTAAAATTGTTTGCCTATTCATACTTAGATATCTACACAAAGAATAAATTTCTGGAAAGAAGTGAATTTTACAGAGTTGTGAACCTCTCAGAAAGTGCTACGGATCCCTTTGAATCAGGATACTCGGAGAAACAGGCAGTGTCTCTTATTGAGGTTGAATCTTCAGGGCTTGTCAGAGTAAAGAAAGGAAGAAAGTTTGCCAGTAAAGCGAATAGATAAAACTCTTAAGGCAGCAAAAATATCTATTAAATAAAAGGTTGTCATTTTTATAGTTGCTTTGCAGAGCAGAAAAAAATTTAATACAAGCCCTTAAAATTAATGCCACTGAAACAAAAGTGCTTGTAATTCCTTGCTTGAAAATAGCTGCCCCATCTCCTGTTGAAATTTCTAGGAGGAAATAGGTCTCATAAAACACCCTCTTGCTTTGTGAATGAATATAACTATCAGCATCTTGACAGTGTTTGAAAAATATTCCTATAAAGATATGATAGATGGAAATAGAAAATAAAAGGAAAGTCTTGGTTGGTAGTTTTATAGAAAATGTTCAGGTGTATAAAAACCTCTGTTGTAAAAGCATCAGAGCCAGAAGCACCTACAAAACATTAGGAGTAGATGCAAATAACAATGCACCTAAATATTTTATTACATAATATAAATCACATATAAATCTAAGATTACTTTGATTGCAGAAATATGATGTTTAGTAATGTTTTTATCCAGACAATGGCAGAGTTAAAGCTCATTTATGTCCCCACACCTCTGCTGACTTGTACCACATTTTGAACTTCCCCTGGATGAGAAGCAAAGTCTTTTGCTGACTGAAACACCATACACTGAATGAACAAAAAGTTTTGCTCATAGCCCTAAGTGTTAGTTCATGCATAATGAGTTCCTGACATGATTGTATGTAGATGTTTTACTCCCTCTGGGTTCAAGATAGGAAAATTTTGTAGTGAAAGTGTTAGGAGGAAGCAGTGGTAGTTGATGTATAACATGAACCCTATATATCTGTCGGTAGAAATAAGTCAGAACAAATGAACAGATTGAAAATCCCATTGTACATTATTTCCTTTATCTGCTTGTTCAGTAACTGTAAAAAAAATTAATATTTAAAAATAGGGATGACCATTTTAGGATGCCTCTTACTCCCCTAGAAATTAACTTTCAATGGCTCATGTATTTGAACTACCAGGTTATTGGTACATCCATTTAAATATCTGATTCATTCCTGTCAGCACATTGAAAATCCACAAAAGAGCAAAAGTTATTAGTATTTGGTATTATTAAGCAGCCTAAAATAAATAAACTGATCATTCCTATCCACTTTCAAATGGAAAGTGTCTAATAATAGCAAAAGGAATATTTATTATTTGAAATTTACAGTTTCTATTCCTCATTATATCATGTCTGAACAGCAAATCTCATTTTTTACCAGCAGATGGAGACAGGAAAAAATCAGTTATATTAAAGCAGATACAAACCTGATTAATTTCCAGCTGAAAAGTTCTCCATTTGGAGAAACATACACTACAAGAACTAAACAAATAAGCTAGGACAGAGCAGCAGTGAGTAAAACTAATTGTAGACATAGATCATGAAAATAAAGAGAATAAAGTGAAGTAAAATGGCAAATTAATTTGCCCTTTGAGATGAGAGACTAAAACTAAACAGACTCAAAGTTTTGGTGTATTATGAAAGCTGTAGGTGAGAAAAAGCCCTCTTACTGGCTTGGTAGGTGAGTTCAAGACAACCAATATGCAAAATCAATACTGAGCAGAAGTTCCTTTCTCCTTTATGTCTTGACCTGGTCCAGATTTTGGGAAGGCATCAAAGCCAAATATCTGTCCATAAACAGTAAGGGATTAATGCTGGGTGCCATATAAGTCTAAAACATCCCACCCCAAAGGGCTTCCCTACTGAGTTCTTCCAGGTGAGGCCATCATCAGGTGTGGATCACTAGCTCCATTAAATTAAGCTTTAGCAAGTAGAGAGACTGGGTTGTGAAACTCAATTTGCCAAACTGTAAAAGGAAGGTCCGGCATCTCTCTTTCCTTGAAGCACAGTAAAATAGGCCTGGAGGTTATTTCATTATAAACAAAGTATTTTCAAAGGTATCTTCAGAGGTTCCCTTGGCATGAATACATAATAACCTGGCCAGTGGTCTCTGAGATAAATATTTAATGTTCTTTCCATATGAAAGAAGGACAAAAACTTTTCTTCCTCATCTTTCTTCAGAAGTGTGTATGGATGGCAAGAGGCAGAAACTGATGCACGGGAAGTTCCACCTGCATGTCAGGAAGAACTTCTTTACTGTGCAGTGACCATGGACTGGAGCAGTTTGTCCAGAGAGGTTGGGGAGTCTCCCTCACAGGAGATACTCAAGCACTGTCTGGACATAACCCTGTGCCATGTGCTTTAGGATGACCCTGCTTGAGCAGAGAGGTTGGCCCTGATGGCCACAGCAGTCTCTCCCAACCTCTCTCAATCCACTCTGTGTTTCTGTGAAAGGCAGACCTATCATCATTGGTGAGAGTACAGAGGAGATTTCAAATAAATCATGCAGTGCATATACTGACTCTTGTGTCTCCTACCAAAAAACAAGCATGGAAATGGGAAACAAGAGGTAATTTCAAAAAGATGCCTGCACTCAGAGCCTTGAAGGAATGGCAGGAGACCCCGTTAAGGAATACAGGACAGGCAGAGGCCTGGTTGCAGTTCGCTCTTCACAGTTAGGAATTACTTCTTAACCAAGGTCTGAATACCCTTTTCCCTCAGCACACCAACACCTGATTATTTTTCTCGTTTGATGTTTAAACATTTACACAACCCTTCTGAACAAAAGTGGGTCAGAACCTGGGTCACACTTCACTGTTTGTGAAGTCTGTAGCTGCAGGCTAACCAAACACCACGAGCTGTATCTCCATCAGCAAGCAGGGCACCGCAGGAGCAGCACATCTGTGGATTAAAACACTTGATACCAAGGAGCTCATGCCACACTGTATTTTCAGGCTATCTCTGACCTGGACCTCTGCAATGGACATACACTTCTGATCACAACCCAGTAGGTGCATGTCTATAAAATGCCAGTTTTCTTTCACTGAAAGGAATCTGTTTATACACTAAAAAAATATTGCACTGTGAAACAAAGCCCAGCAAGCATGGCCAGGAGCTTTGATCCAAAGACATATTCATTTTCCAAACTAAAATGCCAGCTCAAATGCAGCCACGGCTTCCTTAATAAGGCAACAAGATAGGATTTTTCACACACACACATATTGTGATGAAAACTACCCAAACTGATGAGAAAGATACTATCTAGCTCAGGGACACACATGGCCCTGGTGTGACTCAGGAGATCAGAAGGAAGCTGAACAAACACTTATTCTGAAACAGAGACCATATTTGCCACACAACTCCTTCTACATGCCTCCCTCTAGCAAACTCCTGCCTACTTAGCCTGTTAAAACAGCAGATGATGCTTCCATCATTACATGCAGTCTGATTTCAGCTGGCCTTTTTTCCTTTATTTTTTGACGGAGAAAGCAAATTACTGCTCTATTCTGCCCACAAAAGTTTGTTGAGTTGGTGTATTTAGTACGGGAAAAAGTAACCCAGGCACTACATGCATCATATTGAGCGAAATGTGACAATTCCAATCAAACCAAAGATAGAATTAGACAGAGAGAGAGGAAGAGCACATGTAACACCTGCAGGGAATTGGCAGTTTGCATTTCAAAGCTGAAAAATTATAGTCAATTTAAAATAATAATAGTAATAATGATTATAATAATAATAGTAGTAATAATAATAATAAAAAATCTGCAAATTTAAAAAAGCAATTTCTTGAATTACATTTTCTAATTAACTTGAACTTAACTATAATTTACCTACAAATTCTTAATTTTGAAAAATTGTCTCAAAAGTAATTTCTGATCTTAGGAAATTTCAAAAGAGCTTTTTCTGAAGCTTTTATTTCAAAAGAGAAGCAGTTTCTTTTTTTTATAATCAGATAGTATTATTTCCTGTTCCCTGAAGGGTACTGTCACCTTTCTAATGGGTTCATGTTCTATCAGAAAAAAATTAAGTTTCGACTTTAAAGTCTATTTTTTTTGGAAATATTCATGACAGTTCTGGGAACATCCAGCACACTTCACTTGCCCTCTTCAAATTCCCTGTTTGGTAAGCAGCTGAGAGGTAATAAACCTAGCTTGGACACCAAGGGTAACTGAACAGAGAAGAGCGTAACACAGCAAAATCTATCTGAACATTTTTTGTTTAAGCTCACATTCATGACCAAAGTTTTAATGTGTGTATTCCCTCTTTATGACTCATTAAAGGATTCATCTAGGTATAAGGACCTTCTATCAGAATTTTCTGTAATTCTGTGAATTCTGAGAAATTGCAGTTTTTAAGCTTAAAAAGCTGTCAATATTTCAGTCCTACCATGAAACAAGATGAAAGTGTGTGAAAATTCATCCCATTAAAGAAACATTTTATTCTTTTACTCAAAGTAAAACTGAACATAGAAGTATTAAGATAACTATAAGATTTCTCCTAAGACACTCAAAAAGTTTCAAAGATATAGATATTCTGAGGCTGGAGGTAATCTTTCTGTGTACAGGTTTCTTCAGCTGTTGAAAAAACCATAAACACACCATCAGACTAAGTAAAAAAACTGAAGGATAACAG
The DNA here is from genome assembly GCA_013400515.1 of Erpornis zantholeuca. NCBI lineage: Eukaryota > Metazoa > Chordata > Aves > Passeriformes > Timaliidae > Erpornis > Erpornis zantholeuca. The sequence goes on from VZTN01031478.1 coordinate 65,873, forward strand.
CTCACTGAAGCACAAGTGTCAACTAAGTGTATTAATACTGAAGTGACATTGTCTTTTTTATCTTTCTACTCTTCATACATTTTATCTGATAATTACGTCTGCCAAGCTGTAAACAGTTACTCCAGGACTTTTCCAGAAAAGACTGCAATGCCAAGCTAAATGCTTGGCAGTGGAGCTGCCTTTTCAATCTCACAGCTAATCTGGAAGGGTCAGCTACTCCTGGTGAGTGCTTTAAAGAGAAGGGACTTCAGCTCCCCACTCCCACAGCTCAGCACACTGTACATCGATTCCCATGAAACTTTGTTTCCAAAAGTTAGTAGCAATTATAATACATACAAAACTTAGTTTTACTTTAGCCTCAATATAGACAGTTCTTTGTATATCAGCTGAGCATGAAAAGATTTGTTTTTCCCAAATAAGGCTACACAGATAAACCAACTTACTCTCCTCAAATATTTTTGACTGCAGGGGATTTTAAAATGAATAGGTGTGATACTTAGTGTGAGCCTGCTTAGTATGTCTGGGGCTTTTTCCTAAATTATAAGATCTGGTATTGTCATCAGCTCAGCAAAAAGAAATGGGCAAGCTACTAATTAAATGTTAACTCTTAACATTCCCATCATGCTCCAAAAAATGGACAATTGCTCAATTATAATTTAAAGTGTGCTATACTTTACAGGTATTCAAGCACTAGGGGAATGCAATGTAGATCTATAATGCCACCTTTTTTCAGACTGATGAAATGCAACTACTGTACAGCAAAAGTAACCTAACACTAAAGTTAGCTTAAATAATAAGAACTCATTACCCAAAGTGCTGCTTGTGAAATTAAATATATTACATACATATATTTTAAAATTATATTCCAAATACTCATAAGCCTCTGATGCAAGGGTGTTGGCAGAGGGAACTTTTTTAATACATAATGTGAAATACAAGTGCCAAGTGTTACATACTGCGGTCAGGTGCCAAGAGCATACCACACCACAGATCAGCACTGCTCAGTGACAAAATGTCTAAATAAAAAAATTGCTTTTATTTAAATCCTAGTTAATGGGTAAAATATTTCAAAAAGTCACAGAAAGAGGATGAATCAGAGGACTGCTGATAGGATATAGACTTCTTGTGTCTAGGTCTCTGGGTGCAACTCCAGCAACGGCTTTTGTCCCTTAAAGTTGCTTTCTCCTTTCACCTGCTTCCTATGGCAAGGAACAGCCTTGGGGTGGCAGGGAGATTCAACATGTGACCTAATCTCTCCCATCAATGTTTCTGCAACAGCTGTTAACTTGCTTATACAAAATGAGTTCATGGTCTCAGCACAGCTCACAGAGGACAGCTGTCTCCATCACCAAAACCACTGCTACAACAGCCCATTAGGTGCCATTAATTGGTAACCTCATTAGCATCATCAGTAAAGACACTGGGGACCAGATTTTAAGCTGCACTGGCGGTGTACAGGCAACTTATGGTATGGAAAACATCAGTGGCTTTGTATGGCCCATACAAAGCTTTAGTATGAGGCAGCCTGAGCACTGGCTCAGCAGCCTTACTTGCAAGGCCAAGCACAGAATAATGACAACTGTACCTAGCTCCAGTGCCAAAGGGGACAGGAGTCTTCAGAGCACCCATGTTCCACCTGTGGCCTGGTTCTCTGACCACACTACCAAAATACTTCCCACACTGGATAAAAGCTGCTTGTTGCTGGGAGCAAAGAGGTACTTCCCAGACTAAACATTCCTGGAGTACAAACTAACAGCCTCTAATGGAGATCCCTCTAGATTTCTGCAAGGACAAATGAGCAGGGATTATGAAGGGGCTCTCTGTAATTGCACAGGTAATGTTACCTGACCAGGGACAGAGGCCACTGGGGACTCAGCAGTCATAGCAGTACAAGCAGAATGCAGAGTCACTGACTTCCACCTGCATGGGGTCTCAGAAGCAGCAGTGGTGTGCCAGCCCTGATGACCTACAAACATAAGCAAAGTAGGAACTGTAGGGATTAGGGTCTGTTCTCAGATGAAGCAGCACCGTACCCAGAAAAATCAGGCAAAATTTTGGATACACAATCTCTCTACCAGGTTTGAAACAAAAGTAGTAAATTTCATGTCAGATATTGGCAATAAGTTTCTGGTCGAGCCAGCAATGCCATGAGCCAAACATCTAACCCTGTTCTTCAGGAAAATTCATCACGGAGGGGTATAAAAGTTATCCTTTCAAAAAGACAGGAAAAAAACCAGAAGTTTTTTCATCTCCCCCTCACACCTGAGGGAGGGCTAGTACCCTCAAAAATATCATCAAACTAAATTAATTGGTAATATAAAATCATATTCATATAATCTGAAATTACCTCACCAGGCTTATGTGGGGCTCTTCAATCACTTACTTGTTGAGTTTCTATTTAATTAAACTTACATTTCCCCAATTCTATCACTTTTTTCACTCCTGTGGCACTTTTCTCTCCTGGGTGACCTAGGCAAGAACAAGTGCCAGATGCAAAGATCCTGTGCTCCTGTGAGGAAGCCCTGTTAGCACAGATAGATTATTTACACCACTTTTTTTCTTTTTCTTCTTCCTCCCTTCCTCAACCATAAACAAAGTCTACAGCATGAAGAGGCCAATCCTTGCCAGCAGAACCAAGTTTTGAAAAACACTGCTCCACCATATGTTCAGTCCTGACCAGCGTGATAGTTCGGAAGCTGACATCTGCAGATGGGAGTTCATACCACCATTCAGCACAAACATGCTGCTACTGTACACTGAAGTCAATATTAGCCAGACTTTGCTTAGGAGAAATTTTCAACACTGATCTACAGTTTCACCTTGCCAACTAATTTTTGTTACACTGATGTAAATGAAATAGATATAAAAAGAATCTCAGAGAAAAATGGATAAAGGGAGCACTGGCAAATCCTTTTAGTAATCTCCTTTAGAAGGAAAATTCTTCTGTATCAGGAATTATGTTGAAGTTGTTTGTGTAATAGAAAACACTTGCTAATGTTACATATGATGGACCTGCATGAAAGCCCACTAAACTCTATTTGGCCTATAGGGTTATGCACTATGAGGATACAACGACCTCAAACAGTCCCCTGAACATTTTTGAAGACTCAGCTAACTCAGTTTTTCTCTAAACAAGATATATCAAACTTGCAATAAGCACTGTATGAACCAAAGTCTTTCTTGCCTTTTTTGATGCTCTTCTTAAAGCAGCAAGAATACTCTTCTTAAATGTTGTTGGACTGTTGGGGTTTTAGGGGTTCCCATTTGTTTTTATTTTTCTCTTAAAGGAATTTTCCCCCATACTTTGTTGCTAAGGGAAAAATTGCTGGGTGCTTAAGAGAAACAAAAAGACCTGACCAAGGGAGGAGAGTCCAGCGGGCTGCCCCCTTTTATCTGGGGTTTTCTCATTGGGGCAGAGGTGCTGCGAGATTTGAAGTAGCAAAAAGGAGCTGGGTACAGCCCTGGGTCTCTGGTTCTCCTGGCATCTGGAGGAGAGAGAGGCTGCTCTGGTGGTGGAGGGAATTCATCGCCATTGCAGGCTCCTGCCTTCTGCTGCCTCCTTTCTGCTGTGAGTGGAGCTTGCACTTTGGAGCGGCTGCTGCACTGGGACCCTTTTTTAACACCCTACCTCACCAAAAAGGGACTTTTCTCACCATCTGCTCAGTTGCCTCAGGGGACCCCAGGATCCCAATCCCACCTTTCCCTGCCCCACCGAAAGCCAGGCCAAGGCTGCCCTGTCCCCGCTGTTCCTTTGCGCTGCTGGAAGCCTTTGCTACACTGTAGTGCTGCACCCCTGCCTGCCGAGACACCCCAGGGCTCCTGCTGTATCTCAGGAGTTGGATACATCTCATCTACAGCCCGGGATTGCTGTTCCAGCCCGCTGTCCCCGAGGGTGCTGCCAGGCCCGGCTGCCCCAGGGGTTTGTGCAGCACTTCTCGGGCGCCATCACCGCGTGAGGGCCGAGCTGGCTCCGAGCGCCCCCTGCAGGCGCGGGGGAACCATGGCCCCGCCCCNCCTTCCTTAGCAGACACCTGTCTCTCAAACCAAGACAGGGAGTGACGTTGGTTTTTCTACAAAAACAGTAAGGTAAAATGCATTTCCTGCTACTTCTACTTTTTTACCCCCTTGCTCCTCTCTCATTCTATCTGCAGCTCCTCATGCAGTCCAAACACTTTTTCCAGGGCTTAAACAGATTTATGGCTAGCAATTTCCATGGGGACTGTGTGCATGTTCTGTCAGGCATGCTCAGCCACCAACACTTATCAGAGGGCTGGAAATCAAAATCTGTTTCAGTTGTGCCACTGGCAGTGAAATTCCATGACTTCAGGTTGGTTGTGTCCCTCATTCAGAGCTTTACGGTATAGCAGTGCCCTTCTTCAAAAGCCTGTATCTAAAAGCCTCTGCATGAATTTTCTTTAAAATGTTTTGCAGTCTTATCTTACATGCACATTACCATCGATTATTAAATGGGAGAGTAAATGGAACCATTTTCCTTTATTATGTTGCTCTGAAACTGAAATGGACAGTGTAAATTCATAGTAGAAAGAGGTTGGATGTTCAGTTATACGAATTTTACTCAGAACTTTTCCTGCATAAAATTTGGAGCATGCCTGAGCAGCAAACAGTTCAAAACACTGGTAACTACAACACTGACTTTGCAAATGCTGTTATATTGAGTAAATTCAGCTTCCCAATTTTTATAAATATTAGCTACGTAATTTTTTTTATTGTAGATAAGAGGTACATCCCACTTCTGATCACTAATGATGCTGCCCACCAGCCCAATTCTTTTTCCAACAGAATTAAAAGAACAGCCAAATAATGAAGGGAACTATTATTACCTCAACATTACTGCAAAAACTGGTGTTTTGAATAAGTAGGTAACCAGATTTTCTCAACATCTGATGCATGATAAAAGACAGGAAATCAGGGTATTTGCAAGTCGAAGACTCCCTATTAATAAGATGTTTGCCAGTCTCTGCCTTAACCCAGGCATGCCCCCAAATATACTACCAAACACTATTGCTTTGTATGTAAATACGTATAATATAATATAATATACCTATACTACAGCTGATGAAAGAAAAGGAAAGATGCAGATGAAATAGTCTGCTCCGTCTAATAAAATTCATGCTTATTTTGTCATACCTACATTGGTTAATATGCAAACTATACAAAGCTTTGTAATTAATGGTACAATTCTGTGCTGAAAACATGAACCAAACACTGTATTAACAATTCTCTGAGAGCATGTATCCTTACTTAAACTTTCTCTCTTTATGTAAAAAGAATAAAGTTTATGTTTCTCCGCTGTTTATAAGAACAGGAAGAAGAGTTGAAACACAGGATAAGAATTCAATTACATATTAAACACAGTATAATGATTATATTATTCATGAAGTTCCCAAGAATTTGGTGATCCCAATATCTTAGTTTAAACTACTGTGTTCAAAATGTAGCAAAACTGTAATTCACCAGTATTAGGTGATCTGTGCATTTTCTCACTGCTCTGTGCATATTGGATATATTAAGTTAATGGGGCACAGCACTTGGATGCCTTCGGTAATGACAATAAAGTTCTTTTCCTCTCATGACATTCACATGATGTGTACAACTTGACTGATGGATGTGCCATCCAACCCAGAACTGGTTGTAATTGACAGTTTAGCTTGCAGTGTCATATGGGCTCTCTTGAGATGGAAAGTACTATAGAAAATCAGGGACAGATGAAAGAAAAATCAACTGATTGCTTAGTCCACCACTGACAGAAAAAGGGACTATCTTCTGTTGCTCATGATGTACTTTCTGGTCTTTTCGTAAATTACTCATCTGAGATATGTTTCATCACTGCCTCTGAAACACTATTTTACAGACTAGTAAACACAGAAACTTTTGCCAAGCCTATGCCAAGAGCCTGCCACAAAAGCTTTGCAGACCTCTGTGCTGCTGTTTCTTAGTTATGTTCACTTGGAACACAGGCATGACACTAACCCTCTCTAGGACTCATTGGAGAATAAAGTTCCTCTGTCACACTAGATCATATCTGCTAAGAAAGAGTTAGCAAGAGCCTCTTGGTGGCAGTGAGAAATAGGTGATCACCTCCCTAAGGCTTTGTCATGTCACTGCCTTGTTTCCAGCTTATCTCCCAATTCCAGGAGCCCAATTTCATCTCCTACCAAAAATAGCTTGCCTTGCAAGGGGCTCAGCACATTCTTCACAAATAACAGCAAATTTTAAAATCCCACTGAAGAATCACAGAATATTCTGAGCTGGAAGGCACCCACAAGGATCATCAAGTTGAACTCTTAAGCGAATGGCCTCTTCAGGAATCACACCCACAACCCTGGAAATGTTAACACCATGCTCTAACCAACAGAGCTAATCTCAGGGTAACATTGATTTTCATAAACTATGGCTCAATCTTCCAAATTGTCCTGTTCTCTCCAAAATTATGCCCTGCCTGCTAAGGAGTAGGGACACACCATCATCACTTTTCATTCCTCAGCAAATGCAGAGATCACAGTTTCACAAATACATCAGAGATGGCTAAGGTTATAAAGCTTCAAATTTATCTCACAAGGAAAGCCAACATCTGTTTTCATCTTGCTGACAACATGAACAGCAATGTTTTTATTGCGCTGAACAAAACATTAACAAGAACTGAATTTTCAAATGCATATTTTGTTCTTTTATGCATCAATTCAACATTAAACTGCATCTTCTGATACATTGCTATACCTACAAGAAGCTGCAATTTGGTTGTCTCAAACTTTCACCATTTCTTTATATTATGTTTCAGTCTTCCTGGACTACATTTCCCAAGACACACTGCAGGAAATCACATGTTTTGTGAAACATTTAGTAAAACCAACAATGCCAGTGTAGTAGAAATGTTTGTGTCACATGTCTCTCTTGGTAAATATATTGCACCCACTCATTTGCTTGCACTTTGTATCAGCCACTCTCTCCAAAATGACTGAAAAGGCTTTGATGCACTTGCACCAACAGTCAGCTATGAAGACTGAGTATGTACTTCTACATCATCTAAGCCTTGCCTGCTCTAAGAGAAATGTGTTATTACTTTATTAACCAATCACATCTGCTACCCAAACCACACACAAGGCCAGTTGTAGGAAAACTCTAAATGCAAAATTGTATGTCTACAACTGCCAAATCATCATGGAACACCAAGAAGATTTTTAAAAAGACCGTATAGGCAAGCCCTGCTCTGTTTTGTGCAAATAGCCTATTACGGTACTGTGTTTTGTGTGCTACAGCCTTTAAAAGGAAATGACACAGTAATTTCCCATCAAATCTAATCATTTCTAGTGTAACTTTTCATTGAGGGTATTCTGCATGTATCCTGAAATTTGCTTTCTGGGGAGACAACAGGCACAGCTGCATGTCTGGTAAATATGTGTGCTTGTTTTTCATGTAGGGGTGTACAATAAATTAAATTCAATTTGATTCAACAGTATTTTACTGGCATGTCAAGCTGCTAAATGTAGCCTAAGAGAAACAAACAGACCCCTGAGGTAGCTGTCACCAGCTGATACAATGAGTTTAGGATGGGATTTCATTTTGTATCTTGGGTTTTATCCCACCTATCTATTCCCCACAACTGCCCATTTTCTGTCTTGTTCAGTCATTTTTAACAGTAACCTGCCACCTGAGAGTACTTCACAACTCAGTGCCATCATTACGCTCTGCCCCAGGGGTCAGGAATATTTTTTTCCTCCTTTTTTTTCTTTTTTGGCAAATACATTTTAGGATTTCTCATGATATCCCAAAAAAATCTTATTGTATCTCACTCAGATTTTGGATGTTGATGCAAAAAGCATTGCTCCATTTCATTTTTTCCTACTAGATTTTCTGCTTAGATTCTCTCTTTTTTCTCCCTCTTTACTTTTTTGTCTCCTTTTTTCTGCTCAGAGTGTATAGATATTACTTCTACATTCAGTGTATGTTTCAGCCTGCAGATTCACTGAAATTTAAAAAATCTATTAAGACAACAGTGTCCAGTTGAGCATCCTATTGTTTGCTTCCATCCTTCCCAGACTTCAGTTACTCAGAGCATCATGAGTTACAGAATCATAGAACCACAGAACGATTTGTGTTGGAAGCGACCTTAAAGACAGCCTAGTTCCAACCCCCCTTCCACAGACAGGGATACCTTCTACCAGATCAAGTTGCTCAAAGCCTCATACAACCTGGCTTGAACACTTCTGTGGATGGAACACTCACACTGCCCTGGACAACCTGTTCCAGTGCCTCACCACCCTCACTGTAAAAAATCTCTTCCGTCTGTCCAGTTTAAATCTACTCTTTTTCAGTTTAAAACGATTCTCCCTTGTTCTGTCACAACAAGCCTCAGTGAAAACTCTCTCTCCATCTGCCCTGTAAGTGCCCTTTCAAATACTGAAAGGCTGGAACCTTTTCCAGGCTGAACAGCCCCAACTCTCTCAGCCTGTCTTTGTAGGAGAGGAGCTCCAGCCCCCCAAACATCTTCGTGTACCCCCTCTGGACCCACTACAAGAGATTTATGTCTTTTCTGTGCTGTGGACTGCAGTCCTGGACACAGCCGTCCAGGTGGGGTCTCATGAGAGCAGAGAAGAGGGATGGAGTCACCTCCCTCAACCTGCTGGTCAAACTGGGGGTGATGATTGCGATCAACTCAACTGATGCTGTGTATAACTCAAGCTACATAAATTCTCTGAATTTGTTCTTGAGTGAGTTATTGATGCCGTACTCATTCTAGCAATTTATTCTGAATTTTTGGTCTCACAGAAGTCAATCTATTACTATTAAGAGGCCAAAAAATAATGGCATTGATGTTGCTTTTCGCTTTTCATCCTCCTGTGCTTCTGTGTTGCAGCAGAATGAATGTCTCCAGGTGAGATGGGACTTGGGAAATAGGGTCTTCAGCAAGTTTACAAGAAAGCTCTCCTTCTCCAGGTCTTGCTTTATGTTGCAACATACTCACACAGTTTTTTTCATATTAAGCTTTTACAATCTGATTTGTAAACTTCAGAAACTGCAGCTTCTAGACTCCCCTATTATGAGGCCGAGCTTTATATAATTTAAGATGTATTTAGTATTCCTATCTCTATAATTAAATTTGTCTGGTTTTGTTATTTTGAGCACCTCCTGAATTTTTTTCAAAGAGCCTACTAGGCATTATGTTGAAAGGATTCTACTCAAATTATATCCTTCATTTTCTCACTTTGTTTTAAGGATAATTACTTAACTGATATTTGAATTAATGAAATAGGGTATGGAAAATCACCTAATTGGCCTGAAAAATCTGACGATTTAGGAAAAAAACTCTGCTTTTTTTTTAATATTTCCTTGTTTCTAAGTCCACAGGGTCCACTTGGGACATTCTCAGAGTTTAAAGTGGAAGTTCTCAAACAAGAGCCTGCAAGACCATTCATGGGTAATAAATGAACAGTCTCTAGAACCACGCTAACCACCCACATTTTATATACTCATCCATCAAAAGGCTGATAATGAAATATCCATGGTCCTTGAGAGATTTTGAGAACTGACAGGGAGTTGTTGCTAAGACAATCTCTTCTATACAGCTGCGGGGATTGCTAAAGGATTTTTGTATGAGGGGTTTCTTTAACACAAAAGTAGAATTTTCATGAGCATTTGACTGGAGATGGGATTTTTAAAGACAAAATTACAAACACTATGGGGCTCACAGTGAAATTGTAACAGTTAATAAGGCTCCATTTTTGAGCTATTTTAGTATCTATAAAGAAAAAGAAAGCTTCCTGATCTTTTTTGACACTGACATCTTTAGGTTACAGATACAGTTTTGTGGTTAGTTTTTCATAAAGGAATTAAATTTTTATTTTCATGTGTGATGTTATTATTGGTCAGATGTTTTACTAACTTTTTAGGTCCTAGAAGCATTCTATTAAAGACAAAGAGAGTCCTCCAGCTGTATTCTATGCCAAACAATCCAGCATTTAGTGAAGCTGATAAAAAATACTTTTCTCTTGGTATGGCTAAAAGAGAAACCTCTTCGAATTATGCCTTAGGTTTTAACTTTTACATCACTAGTACTTGGGGCTAAAGACATTCCTCCTGTCTACCCACTCTCCTCAGTTTCTGGGCTGCCTCATCAGCTACATGGCAGAGGGGACTCACAAGTCTTCCTCAGAGGTACAGACCTGGCTCCAAAATATATCATATTAATATTTGCATGTCAGGGGTCCAAGTCTGTGTTTTCCTATCATAACCATATGCAAATGTTTTTGTTGCCTGTAATAGCCGGTGAAATACCTTGAGGACCAAAAATGGAGCAACACTACTTTTCAGGAAGAGGTGTAACTATGTACTATGCTACACATCAGACAGCCACCTACACATGGCAAGAGAGCACCAGTCTGGTAGCAAGACATGTCTCAAATGCTGGGTTCTGGCAAAAGCAGAAAGCAACAGTGAACACCAGCAGTCACACTGGCACAAGGTTTTATTTCCTTTCACTGAACCTCAAGTCACACCAACCATGACATGTCACAATTTACACCAAGTATTTGTAGCTGCTGTGACACTGCGCAGCCCTGCCAGCAGGGTCTTGTGTGGCATCATGGTGAATTTTCTTAGGATACGTGGGGCTTGTTTCCAAAGTCAAGGGCTTCCTTAAGTCAAACTCATAGTTCCCAAGACCTGTGCTGGCTGCAGGCTCCACAGCCATGGTGTAAGTGCACTGCAGGTGTCCAGGACAGCCCCCATGAAATAGGTAACAGCTGTATCATTGCATACACACACCAGCACCCATCCACAGGAGCACAGGAACAGAGCTGGCTAGTGCTGGAACCCATCCATGGCTGCCCGCACAGCTCCTCAGACAGAGGTGGGCATCACCAGCAAGTCCAGAGGAGGGCCGCGAAGTTGATAAGAGCACCTCCCTTACAAAGACAGGCTGGGAAGGTGGGGGCTGCTCAGCCTGGAGAAGAGAAGGCTGCGTGGAGACCTCACAGTATCTGAAGGGGCCCTACAGGGAAGCTGGAGAGGTACTCTTCATCAGGAACAAGGAGCAGTGGGTACAAATTGAAAGAGGGAAAATTTAGGTTAGGTATTAGCAAGAAATTCTTTACTGTCAGGGTGGTGAGACAATGGAACAGGCTGCCCAGGGAGTTTGTGGATGCCCCAACCCTAGCAGTGTTCAAAGCTGGGTTGGATAAGGCCTTGAGCAGCCTGGTCTAGTGGGAGGTGTCCCTGCCCATGCAGGGGGTGTTGGGAGTAGATGATCTTTAAGTTTCCTTCCAACCCTTAACATTTCCTGATTCTATCACCCACCCATCTCCAGCGTAATGCCACCTGTGCCTGAACAACCACCGGGCAGGCACAGGGCATTCACTGCGTTGAAAATACACCGGAGACGATGCTTTATTTTAGCTCACAGTACTCCCTGCCCGCACTGGATGCAGGCTGAAGGCTGCGCAGGGGCTGTCGGTGCCCACCGCGGATTTACAAAATCCCCCCCCTCGCCCCAGCCACCCGCAGCCCTTTCCCCTGAGGGCTGGCACAGCCTCTGCGCCCGGGATGCGGCAGGCGCGGGGGAGCGGGGCCGAGGGGGCGGCGGTGGCCGCACAGGTGCTGCCGCAGCCCGTC
>VZTN01031478.1:77816-92956 GCA_013400515.1 Erpornis zantholeuca
CCGCACCCTCTCCCCGCTCCCCCTCCCCCGTGCCCTCAATGCAAGCCCGAGCCCTGAATCAATTAATGGAGCCTGCACCGGGCTGGGAGCGGGGAGAGGGCCGTGCGCCCCTCGGAGCAGCCCCCGCACCCAGCTGGCGTCGCGGCCGCGCTGTTTCCCCAGAAGGACCCCGGAACGCGGGTCCCCGAGGGGTGGCCCCGGCAGATGGTCCCTCCGCAGCCGCCCCCGTTTCCCGTCCCGTCCCCGGCGAGGGGCGCTAGGGGAGAGGCGCTGGGGAGCCCCGGCCGCACCCCGGGGACACCCGCGGGGAGAAGGGGCGGGGGACACGCACACAACAACAACAACAAAACCCCGTCCCCGCACGGCTGTTTACGGCACCATATGGCTGCAGGGGGAGGGGTGAGGGACATGTCTGCCGAGCCGCCGCGCTCATTATGTCCGATGGAGTCACGGTCACCGCGCCTCCGTCCGCACCCGGGGCACGGGGGGACACCCCGCTCCCGGCACACAGCGAGCCCGGCGGCGGAGGGACCCCGACAGCCCCGCGGTGGGGACTCCGGGAATAAACACACAGCGGTCTGGCTGTCCTGGTGCGGCCGGCGACGGAAAATTCAACCCCCTTCCCCAAAATCTATCTCTAGACCTGTTCGGATCTATGTATATCCTCGGCGTAAAGATGAACGTATGGGACAGAGCTCTATTTTGGATCACAACTCGGCAACACTTGAAACATGAAAAGGAAAATACGAAATAAAAACGTCGCTTGTGGGTTTTTTTATCGGTGGGGTTTTAGACGACGACTTGACCCATTTTGGGGCATCTCTGTCTATGGCTGGCACATACAAAGGGCTAGAGTGCAAGCCCTGGGCATCAAATGCTACACCGTGATCCACAGCGATTAATGCTATTTTTTCTTTCCGAGCGAGGCAGCCATTCATTTCAGAGTAATCCTTGCTGCACGGCGCTGAAGGAGGCACACTCGGTGCAGCACATCCTGCCTCTGGAGAGCTTTCTCGGCTGGGGCAGTGGAAATGCTTTGAAATGGCTTATGTCTTTCCGCTCAATGATTCATAAGATAGGTGCTAAACCTTGCCATTATTAGAGAGATAAAATCCAGGGACTATGGGGTCTGATAATAGGCAACTATACTGTTATCCATATTACCTTGTAAAATTGAGGTATTGATTTTTTTAAAGCATGGTTTGCTACTTAGCAGACCAATCCCACTACTATTGTAGTCAGTGAGATTTTGCTATTGACTTCAGTGGGAATGCCTTTTTGCCTTTTAAATGGTCTATTTCACATTATTATGGTAATATCGTTCAGCAATTCTTAAAATTGGCCTTCTTGGCCTTGGACATTTTAAAAGATTAATGTAAAAATTATTTCTGCTCAACTTATTCACCTCATTTCTGCTCATGTTTTGTCCAAAGTTTTGTTTGGATAAATCCAACAGATAACTTAGTGCTCCAGATGGTTGTGGGTGGACTGGACCTAATAGATTCTCCAGTTATGTGTGTTTAAGTGTTTTTTTGTTTTGGTTTGGCTTTTTAATTTTACAGAAGCCTAGATTTAGAAACCCATTTGTAGATCTCCTCTTGTGTGCAGCTTTGAATGCATTTGGTTGCTCACCAAAATAGCATACCTTCCAAAGCAAGATTAAAAATATTAAAATGCAGCCAGTGCAGGGAGTGGTTCAGTTCAACTGATGCCACATAAATGGGCTGATCTTCCTGCCCATAGATAATATACATTGAATCTTGGCACCTGCCATTGGATTGGAATTCAAAATGGCAAACAGCAGGCCTTGAGGTCTGGAAATAAAGGCAACACAGAGCGAAAAAATGTTCTCTGCCTATTAGTAAGTAATAAACTGCAGCAGTAAAGACAAATTACAAGGATTGAGGAATACATGTAACACTGTGGACATAAGATAGATATTGGGGCAATGACACAACGGCAAACACGTCCAAATTCAAAGAGCAAGGTGTATCTAGCGCCTATATTAACTATTTGCAGATTTGTGTAACTACAAGCTTTCTAGTGTCTAGCAACATTCTGCTTAGCTACTTTTTGTTGTATCTTGCTGTGATAGTCATTGAACTAAATGTTGGCTAATAAACTCCAATTTTTAATAAATGGTTGTGAATAGACATTTATCCAAAATTCTGCTGATCTCAAATTTCCATGAGAAAATGTTTCCCCCTGCCCCTTCCCATCCTTCCCTCCAAAAATGTGTTTCATCTTCCTCACATTTTTCAGGCAGTTTCGTTAGCAGTTAATATCTTAAGGCTGTTCTGTGCTTATAGGTAGCTGACAGGTATGCCTAGCTGCTTAATATGCCTAGCTACTTTTGAAGCTCAGAAGTAGTTTTATTACCCAGTTAACAGAAAGCATCTGTCTTCTTTTGCCTGCTTTATTTTATTAGCTTTATTATTATTATTATTATTATTACTGCGAAATGTGTAATGTGTGTTCTCCAGGCTTAATTTACTTTCCTCAGCCTCCATCTCTCCCAAGGCTGACTTTCTTGCTTTAAGGATCAGCTCATAGGAAGCTATTAAGCCAAAGTTTGTTTATACTTGATTGGCTTTAACACTTCACTCCATTTGTTCTCTCATCTCACTTTCCCTCCACTCTTATTAGTTGCAGGATTGCTCTAATGCAAATATAGTTCAAAGAAACAGGAAAAAGGGAAAGAGATCAGAATTCTCCTCAGAGCAGATGTCCTAATGCAATACCCATGGAAAAGCAAGATTACTTTAAAACAAGTAAACAAACAACCTCAACAGTGTAATTGAGGGTGAGTATACATGCTGGGTATGTTTACTTGGTGAGAGATGCTCTTTTATTTGACTTAAATATATGGATGGCTTAAAAGATTGAAATCAAGCTCATTCTCTGGTTTGGCTTATTCCTCCTTGAACAATCAGAATTTGGGGATTTCTACAACAGAGAGCTGTCTGCACAGTGTATTTCATTGAGTGCAACTCTGATGTTGCAGAAGATTATAACCAAAGAAGTGGGAACAGTGCGGCCCTGGTGTTATTTTACAGCTGAATTTGGCCTTCCTGTTACTAAACCTTACTAGATATTTTAATACATTTTATAAACCTCTATATGCTTGTTAAGCACGAGTCTCTATCACATTGGAATTTACCTTGGCAAAACCAGATAGCACTTAGAGGTAAATTATTCTTCACAAATAGACAAAAAATTTATCTAAATGTATCCTATTGAGAGTTCAGTCACTGCTACCCAGTCGACCAATACCAATTGATCAGGACACTGAGTGCCCAGGGCAGTGTTTTTTTGGGGGTACTCCTCCCTTGGGCACTGCCCATTGCAAAGCCCAAGCATCAGCCTGAGGCTGCATTATGTCTTCAAAACAGGAGCACAACCTTTGTGCCAAAAAACTTTAAAAAAAAAGATTCACAGACGTTCTGTTGGACCTATCCCAGGAGAGGATTTTACCCAGAACGATTTAGGATGACAGAACAGGTCCTTCAAAGCCTCACAAATGTCACTGGCTTAACTCCTTCCAGCTTCCTTCAGCTACAGTTTTTCAGTTTTTCTTGTAGGTCTGTTGGTTCACTCTTTGGCTCTTTTAGGCGTGGTACTAATTTACTTTAAAATATTATCACTTAATTATCTATATCATACTTTACTTATTTGCCTTTTACATTACAGAAAGAATGATAATGCAAATATCTTGAATTTTTTGAAGTCTGTATATATGAAAATTTTCCTGACTTTACATCCATTAAAATTAAATGTATTAAAAATAAATCTTGTAATTACCTATAAATTCATTAAAGTTCAATGATAAGTAGCAGAAAAATACATAGTTCATTAAAAATCTATTAATTGAAATGTTCTACTTATTAATAAAATTTGACCCGCTTTCTCCTATTTAGGAATGCTTCTTCCTGCTCAGCTTTTGAAAGCTGTTCTTTTGGTTCCAGTTGAAAATGTAAGACTCAATTAGGAATACAGGTAAAACAATATTTTCAGTTCCACAATTTCCTCGAAGTCTGATGTATCTTGCCAAAATTGAAATGAAGAGAATAATACTAGAATTTGCTCTATAGAGGGGCAATTTAAAAAGAGGAAAGTAGTCTTATTTTAACTAACTTATTTTAACTATTTCCCAAACCTAGCTTTATTTATATTGCTTTATTATTTGCTTAGGTGCAAATTTAACTATTTGCTCCCTATATGCCCAATTCAACTCTCAGTTACACCAAAAAAATTATAAGGAAGCATTCTACATTGTTAACACGTGGCAGAGGGTTTGTGTAAGTTTTCTTAAAAACATGGGGTCGCTGGGCAAGAAGTTTACAATAAACATCTTTTTGAGAATTCTGCTTTTGCTGCTGCAAATTCATACAAAGTTTACTATGCCAATTCCTTGTTGGATAAGCCCAAATTGAGACAAAAAGGGATAAATAGATGAGATCTGCCTGAACTACAGGTTTTAGATGGATGCCTGGCATTCAAATATAGCACTCATTAAAAGAATGCTGACTGTTTGCCCAGTAGAAATTAAATACTTCAGTATTACAGCAACCATAGCCAGGGGGCTTTACTGAACTCTCAGAATATAAAAAGATAAGGGTTATCAAAAGATGTCATAAAAAAAATCCCTATGACTATATCTAGATTAAGGGAGGAAGGAATGAGTTACATTCTTTTTTAATTTCCACTGCTGTTTCTTGAGAAATGCAAAGGGATAAGTCATCTAATTATATATATGCCATACTTCCTGGTCCCATTGGTCAAAAAGCAAAGTCTTTCAGAAATTGCCATCATTTGAATGAGCTAATTTCCTCTCACATTTGACATTAATTCTCTAACAATTCAGCTCTTTTTTCTTTTCTTCCCACCACAGTAAGAGTTTGGTAATAGTTGTGACAAATACACATACATAAAAAGCTGACACAGGCAGACAAAATACAGAGGTGAAAACAGCACATTCCTTCTCACCACAAGTGCTGTAAATTGTAAACCAAAGGTAGTTCATTGCAAACATTCTGTGTACAATAATCTCATGCACTGGTCCACACAGGGTAGTGCTGGACCTCAGAATTTTGATGGTCTCCCTCCTTACTCCAGACTAGTGATATCACCACAGCAACGAGCCACAGAAACTGATAGAGTCCAACTGATCAACGAACCATCTAGTACCAGTCTGCAAGCAAAAGATGTTTCAGACCTCAGTAATTAGTAAATAAACAAATTCCTAAACAAAATACTGTGCCTTGTGCAATAATGACAGATTTATTCTCGCCTCCTATAGCTTCAGCCAACCTAAGGAGATACACCTAAAACTTATTAAGCTATTCATGAAACAAGAGCATGAAGGCTGAGGCCACCCGCAGTGTTAAAACACAGTACAAAGTGGAAGATGATGGGAAGATGCTGGGATTTCACCATGCCCCACAAGTCCTTCCTTGTGTTGACTGGAAGGGCTGGAACATAACTAATCCTGATAGAGGCTCTATGGAACAACACCTGGGGAGGTGCTGCAGGACACCAGGTGAGAGCCAGGCAGTGAGTTCATGCCATCACACCAATGCCCTCCCTCCCCAGTGGCACATAGCAGGAAGGGCATGAACATGACCTTGTCCTCACTTCTGCTCCAGCCAGCAAAGCTGAACTGACATAAAGAGCATACTACATCCTTATGAGAGTCACGGAGCTCCTGTAAAATCCTTGGAAGAAAATTTGGATTAATCCGTTGGGGTTTCTCTAGGGGCAGCAGTGCAGACTTTCCATTCCCAACACTTTGGTTTATAGAAATGGCCTAGCTTTGAATTTGCCTTCTGAGGTGGTTGTCAAAAGAGCCTTAGCAGATGAAATAGAATTTAAAAGGGTGGCGACTGAATTTTCTCTGCAGTTCACCAGTATTTATACCACACCATTTTTCTCATTTTCTTTCTACTTCTTTACATGCCTGTTTTCTGCTGTGCATTTTTTTCTCTTAATATTCATCTGTTTGGGTGATATAACCATTTAAAACTACTTCTCATGTAAGTACCCTTTTTCTTTGATACGCTTAGTTACCTTCCATGAATCTTTCATCTCTTGCAACCTTTTAGAGATGAGATAAATACACTAAGCATGCTATTAAAGGCAAGGACATACCATTTAATTAATGAAAATAGTAAGTTTTCAATGTTATTCTCTATACTTTTCTTAATGCTGATTTTTTTAAACCTGCCGTGCTCATTTTGGATACACTTATTGATTTGTTTGAAACCATTCCTAAATATTTCCCTTGAGATATTACACTAATTCCATACATTTTAGATGTGATTGAAAAGCTTGAATTCTTCCTTTCCTCTCAAAAAGCTGATATCATGATGGTATAAAATGTAAATCATCTGGCAATGGTCTGTAGGGAATTCTGCCTGCCATGATTTCTCTCTCTTTTTCCCCTTTGTTACAATATTTCTATTTTACCTCCCAATTCTTCTTTGACTTAACC
Organism: Erpornis zantholeuca; assembly: GCA_013400515.1. Taxonomy (NCBI): domain Eukaryota; kingdom Metazoa; phylum Chordata; class Aves; order Passeriformes; family Timaliidae; genus Erpornis; species Erpornis zantholeuca. The sequence continues at coordinate 84,307 of VZTN01031478.1, forward strand.
TAATTAATTTACTTTTCACATACAGTGTTGAAAACCCTTTACCTTCCTGAATTTCAGGTGCATATATGTATGCATATATGCAAATGTGTACATATACACACATTGGACTGCATTGTATAGTTCTCAAACACTTGCTATGGTTTACCAATTCTTCATCAGTTTTAATTTGTTGTTATATCCAAAGCTGCAACAATAAAGTCTGTATCAGATTGGTTTCATTTCAGAAGGAAGCAAGAAGCAAAGTTTTCACCTAAAAATTTTTGAAAGATTCTTGAACACAAGTTAGAAGAACATCATTAACTGTCACAAAATCCAAACTAGTTCCACCAACCAGGTACAGTTCCTATTTACACTTAAGATCATTTTTAATGATTCTTACTGATTTTTTTCTAGTGTTGACATATGGTCCACTAGTCTGTTATTTATATGAGCTATCTTTACTACCCTGTTTTTTCCCTTTCTAGTACATTTTTGTCCATACTGCAGTATCACTGCCATATATAGTGTCAAATAGTATATTTCAGGAGAACTTAATTCTTAAGTTCTTTAGTGGTTTTGAATTTGTATAAGTCCCAGTGATGCACTGCAATTTAATATCCCCTCTTTTTTTACTTCTCTACTTCTGACGATTCTTCAATTTTATCACCTGAAAAATGTAAACCAGGGGTAGGTACTCCTTTATCACCCAATCAGAGAGGATACACACTGAAAAACAAAGTTTTGTGAAACATGTTTATAATCCTCCTCTTTCCTGTCTGCTGAAACCTCTGGCCATGCCTTAGATTTTCTTCTTTTATTGTATCTAATTATTTGTATAATGACTTTCCTGTCACTCATCTTCTATCATCTTAGGGTAGTGAAAGTCCATTCCTAAATGTGATTTCCCAAATACCAGCCCAGTGCTGATTTACCCTACAGATAGGTCATGATCAGGAATCTACTTCAGCTCTGGATCTGCCTTGAACAAAAGTTTTTTACAAACTCCACCTGGCAGTATTAGTAATGGTATGTATAAATCCAAAGGCAACAAAAAGAGAATCACAAGTCATACTCATTTAAAAGTTGTAGAGTGAGTTAGAGTCATAAGTCATTTAGGGGGTGGCAAGCAATCCCACCATTTAAATTTTCTCTAAGTACAGTTAAAACGTTGTAGCAGCCATATCTTGTATTAAAATCTCTGGGGTAACAACATGTGCAAAAGCTTCAGACACACAGACCTTACTACCAATATAATACATAAAACCTCTTGTTTCCCCAAGGAGTTTAATTACAGGAAATCAAGTAAAAAAGGTTGAAGGAGTTTCATCCTAGGCAGAAGTAGGTCATTTGATAAACATTGTCCTTCCAAGTCTTTACAGAATATTTGTTCCTGAAAAACGTCTCTCCTTGAGGTTAACTCTTATATAGATCAGTTTTATTAACTAAACTGTTCGCTACAGCGAGCCCCTTAAGTTGAACAGCATCTGTATAGACAAGGAAATGTTTCGAACACCCCATCTCAATTTCAACAACTAGGCTGCAATCCCAGCAGATGCACACAGTAACTGGCAAGTTTTGCAGCTTGCAGAGTTATTGAATAAGCAGTTAGAAGCCTGTACAACCGTCTGTGACAAAGTTGATCATCGCTAAGGAAATCCATGTGAATCTGAAAAAAAGCTCAATGCCATAACCTGTAGCATGTCTCTCCTATATATTGACAATGCCTACTTGGATACTGTATGTTAATAAACCATTAAAAAATACCTTGCTGGTGGAACTGTAAAGTTTTGAGACTCATCTATTTAAAGAGAACAAAAGGGTAATTTAAGCAAGCTGCAGGATCATTTTCAGCACTCTTGCAGGACAATGGAAGCAACTCTCATTGTACCAATTAACCCTGCCCAAGTTTTCTAAAGTCAGAGAGGCTTCTGGCAGGTTTAAAATGACATATACAAGACAAAAACATATTTTACATCCTGTAAAGCTCTACTAATTTTGGAGACTGTGTTGACCAGTCAGCCTACTCAACAAGGAACAGAAGATGCCTGTGATGCTCTGCGATGCATGGGAGGCTGCAGAATCTGGTATGATCCTCCCTCCTGGCGAGTGTGTTTCCTGCCACGCTGTCTCATGATCTTTCTCCACATGTACCTCATTTATACGCCCCGCTTATTTTGTTCCTCTTTTACCAGCAAACTCTCAACAGGTGTATCCTGCATAACGGGGAAAGATTGGGACCCAAATAGCTTCCTTCAGCCCAAACCTAACAGCTGCTGGTTGCCTCCTTTCAACAGCAGACCAAAACTCACAATTCAGTGTCAGCCAATTTTAATTTATTTTTGTAGTGTAAAATGAAATTTGAATCATTAATTCCCACATTCGTCCACCACTGGCACTAGCCTTCCTTCCCCAGGGGCCCATGTGCATGGGAAGCCCCTCTCTACAAGCAGTCTCTCTGTGTAGTCTCCTTTCAGCCTAGAGTTGAACAACAGCAATGGTGATCACCCCAGAGAATAGGGCAAGAAAGTTTCTCTGGAAAAAGATCAGAAAAAGTCCCATCATGCTGTACTGATGCCTATCAGCTCATTTTAGCCCTAAGATTTCAGCTTATATCCCACTGATCACATAGCTGTGTAGCCACAGAAACAGCACTTTGTGCATCCAAAGAAAATCAGGGCTGGAGCATCTGATCAGCAGTCCCTGCATCATGACCAAATCCAGTGCAGCTTCACTGACAAGAGACTCAGGGTAAGAACAAAGAAACAAGTTCACTATCACCTCAGTCTTCTCAGCAAAGGTTCACAGAAGCATGAAAATCAAACTGTGAGGTTTTATTTCCGATCACTGGAAAGATGTGGGCTTTTGAGCTGCAAGTCTGGCCTTTGCCCAGGTGGTAGCACTGAACTTGTCATCCTGTCTCTCACTATGTGTGTATATATGGGATGGATACATCAGTACTAGTTTTTGTTTGCACACTGCTAACACCCTATTTCATGTTTCTAAAGTAACGTCAACATTTTCTAACCTTAAAACACTCAGTTTTTAAAAATCTGCTCTCCTTGGTTCATTTTTCTTTGAAAATTCTATCTCAACATTGTTACTAAGAAATCTCAGCTCCTCCCGTCCCTTCGCCTCTCTCACACATGCATGTGGAGATGGCATCTTACATATGGGCGCTTTAACATTTTTAAATTCCAGGACAGAGTTATTCTCCTTATTCATGAACACTCCCCTGAATGCCTGCATTAAGAGTTGCCAACTAAACCGGTTTTGTTCCATCTGCTGTGACCATTTTCCAGCACTGTCTCTCTGACTCACCAGCATCCCTCCTCACCGACTCCATCGGGACGTCTGCAAACAGCAGGGCAGAGGCTGCGGGTAAAGGGAGGAGACAGAGCTCTGCAGACCCAAACAGGGGTTAAGGAAAATGTGGTGGGCAGTTAAAACAGGGCAGATATGGCAGGGTTTGAATGCCACTCCTGAGCCTGGAAGGTGCATTTAATGGGACTGTAAAACTCCCGCAACATCATACCTTGGGATAAATTATAGCTCACCCTCAGCATCACCTTTCTGCAGTGCTTACTGCCATTATGTGCTGGCAGTTCAGTAGGCTACAGAGCTACCAATAGACATTTGAAAAACACTTTTATAATATTTTTTTTTATATTGATGGTTGCAAAAATTGAGAGAAACACAAGAAATAGATGCTTATTTTCAAACTGCTACAAAATGCCCTAAAATAATGAACAATTTAAAATGTAAGATAATTCAAAGCAATAAATTTTGACCTATAAGCTATTTATGTTGTGATCTGTTTTTTCTATTGTTCATAAACAAAGTAATTTATATAAAATCAAAAGGAACATAAACTCATGTATCTATCTACTGTTCTTCATGTCAAACAGAAGAAGAGCTGGGTTGGGATATAGCCTGTTCCTTACAGCTGAGTGGTCTATAATTTTAAGCCTTAAATCCTGTAATCAGGTTCAGTAGTACAGCCCTGCACCTGCAGAAAGCCTTGCTGGTCCGCTAGCAGCTATCCATGAGGTACCAGATTCTCCTGGAGGATCTAAAGATTTAAGCAAAACAAAATTTGGTTTCAGAATGAAAGTTCATTCTCTGCTTATAGTTGGAAAATTTAAAAGAAAGCACAGGAAAATTCATACATGAGGTCTGTTATATCATTAAAGTCAATGGAGTAATTTCAAATCAGTAATGACATAAAAGTAATCTGAACTTGGCCTTTGAGGTTATATTCTATTAGTTTGCTAATACTGTGTAAATTCTATATTTGAGAGCTATCCTGCAATCATCTTGGCCCTTCTTTTTTAATGGAAAATTCTGCTTAAAGTCTGCTGATACAGCTCAGGACATTTTATAACTTCTTTTTAAATCAAGGCTAATTTTTATGGTCCATATTTGTGTCTACAGACAACATCAAACCAGAGAAAGGAGAGTGGTAAGAAGAAATTTGTTTTCAAGTTGCCAATCAATAAACACCTCCAGCTAAAGAAACTATGCAGAAATTTTTTTTAAATACACCAGAAAAATAATGTGTACATTTATAAAGGGTATCTTATTAGAGATACTAGTTCCCTACCTCCTTCTGGTTGGTGAGTACCAACCATTAAAAGTCAACAGTGTCAACCATTTGGCATATATGTTAGCCTAACCTGTTTTGTTTATACAGTGTGTCTAAGCTAGGCATAATTACCCTGCTTTCAGAAAGTGGAGCTTGGGCTTAATGAAAGAAAACCTGCAATGGAAACAGAAACAATCTGAAAAGTTGCAGAAGTGAAAGATTTGTTAGGTTGCATACAGGAATACCTTAAGCATACAGGAATACCTTATTGTGTGTTGTCCCACTCTGGACCTAAAATGGCTGTTTTGCAGGGAATGTTGTTGCCTGGTGACCAAAAGTGCATCTCCTAGGCCACAGAGGGATGTGAACATTCAGAAATTGATTTGTTCCTGTTGCTCTTGAGGAGACCATACCCATAAAATAGATTAAGCCAGCACACAATCATCTATGCATTCTCCTTGCTGGCATGCTTAAACTTGATACTGAAGACAGGCCTGTGATTTTGAGCTACTTATCAACCAGGCCAGGGAAAAAGAGAATAATACCTCATGCACTACTGCCTACAGAATATGAAAGTAGACCAAGCCTGAGCTACTGTGAGACTGCAAGACACCCTGCTTCAATTAAGTCTGTGTTGTACATCTAGCCTGTTCCGGTGCAACCTCCCAGTTGCTATCAGGCTCTCTTTCTTTCATTAGAATCAAGTAGTTAATTAGCCCCAGCCTGTCCTCTCTCCTTCTCTCTTTCCCTTTAACGCAGCAGTAATGATGTCTAATTACCAGCAGCAGTGGATTACAGCACCATCAGGAGCAAATCTCTCTGGCTGACAGCAAAGCTGAGCAGCAAATCTTAAAGCTTCAAGGAGAGAATAATTCTTAACAAAGTATTTGAATATTTGCTTATTTTTGACCAGCTTGTGACTATAGAGTCCAGCTTGTAATTTCATCCATCCTGTTATTGCACAGGGAGTGCTCATGCTGCCAGCAGTGATTAATTTTCAATTGAAATTACTTTTACCTATTGTGAGATCAAGTGATGGACAAGAAGAAGAAGAGGATGAGGAAGAGATTCACAGTTTGGGACTCTGCTACCATTTGGGGCTCTCTCTGAGGACTGGACAGGCCCAAATATATGGGATAACCATGAGAGAGGGGAGAAAAACCAATCAAAAACAGTGGGGATGTTTCTAAATTATCACAGATTATTAAACTCCCTAATAATAATTAAGAGTTAAAGAAATTAGAGAATGGGCTTTTAAGGCTTACCAACAATTACTGTCTGATGAAAATCCAATTTTTTCTCCCTGTAACTTATCATTCCCATCTGGGTGAAATTCTAGGCCTCTTGAAATCAATAAGAGCTTTGCCACTGACTTTCTCTGGGCCGGGGCTGCATCCCTGTTCTGCCAAACATGTTCTTTCTGAGCCTCCAGTGCCTGGCAGGCGCTGCCCTGGCCCTGGAAGTTGCTCGTACAAACCACTGCCACTCTGCAGGTCTGCTTAAATACTCCTCCGCCTTTTGTGGTGGGATAATGACACTAGATTCATGAGGTTAGGAGGGGCTGGCATTTGTTTTTCAGAGGTGAATGTTGCCGAGCATCGCCCTTTCCCATTTATGTTGGACAACAAATTTCTAGTGGCCAGCGGGAGGAAATTGTACTTACATAAAGGACCTCTTGTGAAAAGGTTTGTAAGTCATTGCTCAGGTTATACACAGATATTCAGGAATTGCTTACAGATAGGTCATGCTAACTTTTCCTTTCTTGTTTTCATTAGCCATTCTAATTTTATTAGAATTCCTGCTTGGTTGCTTAAGATATCTAAAGAGAGTTACTCTTTTAGGAATATAAATACATATATATGTACATACAGAGACATTCACAGCCAAGGGTGTGATTCCACAAATGTAAAAGATAAGACCTGCAGGATGCTCGAACTCTCACTGAAATCCCTTGTGGGAAAAAATAAAAACAAAAACTGATTCTGTGTTCTTAAAATAGAAAACAGAATGGAAGGTGGGACTCCAGGCTTTCATGGCCTAGCAAAGGTGAGAGAAAATAAACAAGCTGATCATCACTGAGTCTTATGATTCAGAGGACCAGAAAAACACTTAATTTTTAAATTGCATCATGTAAAATTAAGGTTATCCTGTTTATTTAGTAGCATAGTCAATGTAATTTTAAAAAAATACTGAATTTGCTTACAGTTTTGAACCTGCAGTGAAAAGGATAGTCTTGTAAATAAACAATCTTGCCCACTGGCCCTTCAAAATAATCATTTCAGTGAGCAGAAGAGATATTTAAAAATATCAAGCTAATTGGAGACTTCTGCTTTAGGCAACCTTTCTGTTATAAATTGTATCTATGGTACTCTCTGGGCTCAGGGATGAGCAATCAATCTTCTAACAGTAAAACAGAGATCTGCCAAATTATCTGAATCTATAGGCAGACCTGGAATACTTCAGTGAATAAAAACCACAGACAGGGAAAAAACTCTGTCCAGAGCTTCTCTTTTACTTTCAATCTTCATATTGAAGATCTCCTTAAAATTAATTTCCCACTTCTGCCTCCTCACAGCCATGACAGCGCTGATGACAAGGGGGCAAATACAAGCCAGCCCCTGGGAATGCCCAGGTTTATGACTTCAGCAAGGCAAGAGAGGCAGATTTCCCCAGCAGCCTACGTCACAACCCAACCCAGAATACTTTCCAAGAAGCCCCCTTTGCTGCGCCACCCAGCAACCTTCCCGTTAGGTCCAGATAAGCTGCCACTCCAAGGAAAAAAAAAAAAAAAAAAAGAGAATATTGCTCATCCAAGCCAAATGCCCAGGCAGGAATATTTTTAATTGCCGGGTTTCCTTTCTCGGCTCCCCCTCCACACCCGCCCCACGCACAGACAAAAGAAGCTTAGCTTGTGTGACCCAGCGCATAAGAAGTAAGAAGAATGATACATTAAGAGAGTTCAATAGGCAAAACCTACTTGCAACCAACAGTCCCCATCTTCTTAAATAGGAAAATCTGTCGCTCGTGCCACCACCAAGCATAATAGCTCTCCCGCTGACAGACCTGCACCCAGCCCGCAGCGCCAGCGCCTGCCGGGGATGCCACGCTACCCCAGCGCATCGAACGGAGTGCTGAGGGGCTCCTGCGACCCCAGAAAGTGTCACAAAATACCCCCTTCCCTCGGTCATGCGGACCCCCGTCCTCCCTTTGTTGAGCATCCTCTCTCTCCCGCCTCCCCTTACTAGCGCAGCCGGCGCTTCACAGCCAAGCCGGGCACATTCGTGGCCGCTCGGCGGCGGCGCCAAGGCTGCGGGATAACAATAAAGAAAAAAAAGAATAAAAATAATAATAAATAAATAAATAAATCCAACAGATATCCCGGGGAACCACCGCCCGGCNAATAGCACACCCCAATCCCGCCGCAGCCGCCCGGGGAGGACGGGGGGACGAGGAGGACGAGGAGGACGAGGAGAACGACACCGACCCGGCGGGGGGCGTTGTGCGCACGATCGCTTTAAATAAAAGGACCCACAAAGACCTCGGCGGTGTATAATGTGACAGGCAAACGCAACATGGTGATGATGACTTGGGGGAAGAGGGAGGAAGGAGCCAACTGTGGCTGCGGCTCCCCCTGCGCCTCTCGCTCCCGGAGCGGGCTGCAGCGGCCGACATAGAACAAGGAAGACAATTCTCTACTAACCGTGGTTTTGACTGGCACGTACAGCACTTGCTTCCCTCCTCCAGCACCACCACTGACCTCGTCCGAGTTGCCGAGCTGGAAGCCTTTAGATTTGACCCAGAATTTGAATTTGGCATTATCCGTGGAGCTCGACTCGGAGCCGTTCAGGAGCTGGACGATCCGGTCGTATTTTTTACGGGTCACCGTCTTGGTTTTTCCTGAGTCCCCGTAAGTCCTGAGACACCAGTCCTGAAACTGGCGGTACATGTCCCGGTCGCTGCTCTCCATAATCTCCTAATACACACACGCACACATGCACACGCCGGGGCGCACACACACACACACGGACACGCACACAGACACGGGCAGACACACGGACACGCACACGCCGCCCCGAAGCGGGCCGGGGT
>VZTN01031478.1:95106-172638 GCA_013400515.1 Erpornis zantholeuca
GCGGCGGGCAGCGAGCAGCAGCCGCCCCGCAGTTCGGTGCTTGTTGGGCGGGAGGGGAACCCAAAATCCACCGCAATCCCAACACGTGCCTGGGGTGTCTTCTGCAGAAATCCCACCTGTGTCTGAGTATCCAGTCACGCGGGGCCTGGAAAGGCCCAGTGGAAGGGCAGCTGTGTGTTTTTCCTGCCCAGACCTGGGTGCAGTAGCGAGCACCCTTTGCTTTCATTCCCTTGTGTCCTGCAGGAAAAGGCTTCCATGGGCTGTCGTGCTGTTTACACCGAGCCTGGATTTCTAGTGCAAAAGCCGAAGGTGCTGAGAGAACCAGGAGAAGCCTTTCCTCACACACCCCAGGCAGGACATGCTGGTCCTTTGGGCTGGCCCTACACATGGGCACCTCAACGCGGCCTCCATCTCCCCAGCTAACCCAGCTCACATGTAGCTGTCCTCTTCTCTCTCCCCTCTTCCTTTTCCCCTCTCCCCCCAGTCCCATGTTTGCTTTTCTGCTTTATGTGTGTAAACACCACCTTAGACACAGGCAAAGCTGGGACCAGACTATTGTTTAAAACCAGCACTCTGAAGGATGTTTATGTTGCCAAAACCTTTCCTGCCATCTGTAAAATCTGAAAGGACAAGCTTGCACAATGGGCAGAGAAAGTAGGACTTAGAGATAACCCAAGGAAGCTTGAGACTTTTTGTTGGCCACAGGGCCCATAAATTATCTTGGCGGCCCCATTTTAGTGTTAGAGGAGCACGGGACTCCTGTCCATCACAGGATCTAGAGGCAAGGCAGTAACAAAGGAACTGCTGTGCAGAAGGGGAGCAAGGGGAACCTCACTGAACTCTTGCCCAGCAGGCTTTATGAGATGTAATATTACTTTAATGTGCCATTAGATCTACATTTAGAAAAAGGGTCGTAACATGGATTGGGCTGCATGGCTAAACAATTCTCTCAGATAATTGTTCTCAACCCAGCCTCCTGCTGAGGGTCTCAGTAACTTCCGTATCACACTGATACTGTGCTATGACTGAATCCAAAGTACACACACAAAGCAAAGGGGATAAAGGAAGATGTGACAGAGCCAGGAGTGATGATCCAGACAGTTATAGCATGGATGAGTAAGATGCTTGAAATATGCAGGAGTGGTTTAGTAGATCAGAAAATAATTCCATATCCAGGAGTATCACTTCGGATCATGTAAAGAGCCCTGTGCCTTCTCAGCAGAGACACATTCCTAAATTCAATCAAGTTTGGACCATGCCTTAAAAAAAACCAGAAATATTATTTTTTCAAACTGTTTTGAGGCAGGAGAATCATAGAATTCTAGAATGGTTTGGAAGGAATCTTAACCATTTTAACTAGATGATCTTAATGATCATCTGCCATGGGCTGGGACACTTTCCACTAGACCAGGTTACTCAGAACCCCATCCCACCTGGCCTTGAACACCTCCAGATATGGGGAGCCCATAACCTCTCTGGGTAACCTGCTCCAGTGCCTTACCACCTTTATAGTACAGAATTTCTTTCTGATATCTAATCTGTCTTGATTTTAAGGCCATTCTCCCTTGTCCTACCACTACATGCCCTTGTGAAACAAACATGGATGAAAACCATCTAAGGTGTGAAGTGGGAATGGAGAGTAGAAACTCAAGTAATATTTCACTCAGCTGGATTTCTTTCTCTGTTTTACAGTTAAGATTTTTGATTCATGTTGATGAAAGATACGGATGTTTCATGACCACTTCCAGTAATCACTGGACCAGAAGTCCTTGGAGCACCCTGGAACCCCACCCACCATGCCAGACAATGGATCTGCACAGGACACAAAAATTATGCTTACCATAAAGAATCGGTGATCTAAAGAAGGTCAATTGCATGCTACATGACTTTAGTTTCATATAAATATACATTCTAGAGTGTATTTGCATAACCTATACTCATTACATATACATGTACATATACATATACATATACATACACATATACATATACATGTACATGTACATGTACATGTACGTATACATATACGTATACATATATTATATATGTGTGTGTGTGTATAGTAATTTCAGCAGAATTTATATGGTGAGTTTAGAGTGCAGGTTTTTAATCTCCCATTTTGAGATCTTCTGATACTCTGAAAGTAGTACTATCAGATTATATTTAAATAAGAAAAATTACATGGCGTCAAGTTCACTGTCTGGTTTGGGGGTTTGGAGTGGGTTTTTTGTATCAGAATTAAGAGTTTCATAACACAGTCTGGAATCTCCTTGCAATGAAAAGGGCTTGCACAGACTCTTCTCCTGTCAAGAGTTCTAATGACACCCCATTACTCAGCTGAAGTTGAAACTCCCGTAGCATCCTTGGGGAGAGGGACTGTGTTGGTCCTTTGATGCCATGGACTGAGGCTGTTCTGTGCTCTGCATTCTGCAGAACTCACTTGCCTTTGCCAGAAAAGGAAAGTTTCTGTCCTCTGGCGTGGAGACACCACATCCCTGCCTCACTAGGTTGATTGCTCTGCAGCCATCCTGAAACAATACACCACCAACATTGTGTGAACGTTTCCATTCAGTGGAGTGCAGTGTTAGTTGCAAAACAGAGTTTTAGCAATTTGAATTGCCTCATGTGCATCAAGCTGTGAAAGAGGTTTAAGGTACGTCATGAATATTGTAAATATTGTATTTTTTGAATTATCAGCTCTAACAAGTCCACTGGCAATAGAAAGTGAAGACAGGCAGAATGGGGCCTGAATTCTAACTCTCTCTTTAGAGTTACCAGTGTTTCTAGATTAAACGACAGTCTTGCGGTGACATGGAACTGACTCTATGGAAAAAGCTGAAATATTTTCAAGTTTTTTAAACTTGCTGAAAAGAAGAGGTTTTTGGCTTCAACCTGTCATCTGACTTCTGCCAAAGAGGAGTGTTTGGAAAACATGCACCGTATTTTCAGCACAGTTCTTGATATGGCACTACTGGATGGCTAAGGGTAAGCCTTTGAGGATATGAATTTCCTGTCTCTTAGGTTTTTTGTTCACTGACATAGTGAGAAAAAATTATTTTGACACTTCCGACTTGCCGTGTCCATGAGTTACGATGGAAAGCCCGTTCTTGTGCAGACTGAAAATCATCCATGCTGAACTGACAGAAGATGTGCCGAGGAATAAAGAAACTGCAGCTCCAAATGGTTTGCTTTAAACTACGTACGTACCTGATAGCACTTTTCCTCTCTTCTGGAGAGAATTTCAGTGGAAGTGTCCTGTTGCATCCTTTACAGCCCAGTGATGGCAGCAACAACGAGCACTGCAAGCCCTGATGCTTTTGGAGGTGGAAGTCAGTGTTCAGACACTGCATGGGCTTGACTGTGCTCTCTTCCTTTGGTCTCACATACACGACAGAATCTCCTGAGTGGTTCGATAATGAATCACCTGACTGCATTTGGGGAGGTAGGACTCTGCTGTGACACAGCTTTCCTGAGGAGAAAGTAGTCACCATTCCACCTACTAATAATAGTGACCAAGGAGCACTCTAGGAAGGTATCCTTAATGGTAACTCCGAGGTATTTGCTGCTTAGGAGGTCAGAAACCACAGGTGATTATAACTTGATAGTTATAATGCATGAAAACTTCAAATGAATGAATGTTGTCTAGGTTTTGATTTATCTATTGAATGAGCTATCATGGAGCCAAGTCGAAACTATAAATTACTGTTCAATATGATTTTTTTTGTACAAATTGTTTCTGATTCCAATAATCTTCTCTATTTTTCTTAAGTTACTGCGGATTTTGAAAAATTAAGAGGAGGAAGACTGAAGCAATGACTCAGAGATGGCTTATAAGAACATACTTGCTAAATATTTGGGGGAAAGAGGCTGTATGTTTCTGGGTTTATAAAGAAATGTGAGAATGAATTCATGAAATGTGGGAATAGTGTCATAGTTCTGGTTAGGATCTTTTCACATAGAGTGGTGTTGATGATGCCAATGAGAATAATACTGGGATATATTCTGTCTTTATTTTTTAACAATCTTCTTTGGCGACATTTGGAGTCTCTTGAGAAAATACTCAAGCTCACTTCCCCTTCATGCAGTTAGAAAAATTCAGACTTGGCTTCGTTCTACAAAGCTGCTTTGCTTTAAGTAGCAGTTCTGCAAAACATAACTTCACATATTTCTTTTACTCTATGCTTTATTACTGAGAATATTTGCATGAAAACAGGGTCTTTGTTTAAAAGTTCCTGCTTCTTATTCATCGCAGCTCGTTGAGTTGGAAGCAATTATGGTACCCTGTGCAGAAGGCTCCGATCCCTTCAGAACAGAAAAATATAAGCAGGAATTGACAAACTTCTAAGAATTTAAGCTCTTGTTTTCATGAAAATGTCCTCATTTCCTTAGTGATAAAAAAGAAAAGGGAGTAAATATGTGGCACACAATGAAAAAAAAAGAAAAAAGAATGTTTCAGATGTCCTAAAATTTCCATATGGGCACTGAAAAATTTTTATTGTCACCGTGACACCTTACATTCAACCTTGCTTGCTTTCGTCCTGAAGAAGAAGGTGTGCATAAAGGATTTTGTGTGTGTGTGTGTGTATTGTGTTCTTTATTCTTTCTACACGTAATGTATCTTTCTCAGCTACAGCAACACTAATATAAACCAGCTACTGGAATACCACCCAGTGTGTTGTCTAAACCAAACCAGGACTAATAAGGCAGTGCTGTAGATGCTAGCAGTCTATCTCTGTCAGTGTTCTCAACTTCATTGCCCTGGAGGAAGATGTGATAATTGGAAAATGTTCCAGAAAGTTTCAGATATGGCTCTACAGCCATTGTGTCAGGCACTACTGGACAAAGTCAGCACTAGAACAGAGTATGGTTAACCAGCTGCCATCATCCTGCTTAAAACAGGACAGAAACTACAGAGGAAGCAAAAATGAAGAAGGGAATTTCTCAAACTGAAATATTTGGCAAAATACAACATTAATCCCTCACTGCTATGAAACACCATCCAAATTTTACTTTTGCATTTGATCACTATATTTGCATCAGCACCATGGGGTCCTCCTGACTCCACAACATTATAGATGATGATAGCTGAAGACCAGAACAGAAATTACTGTTGCATCTCATTGTAGATATTGCTTCCTTCACTATTTTCACAGGATCGCAGAACCACAATATAAGCTGAGTTAGAAGGAACCCACAAGGATCATTTAGCCCAACTACTGGCCCTGCACAGCACCATCCCCAAGAGTCACAACATATGCCCAAGATTGTCCAAATGTTTCTTGAACTGTCAGGCTTGGTACTCTGACCGTTTTCCTGAGGAACCCATTCCAGTGCCCAAACACCCTTTGGGTGGAGAAGTTTTTTCTAAGGTTAAACACCTCTTCCTTGTCCATGTCCCTGTTTGTGAGGTGACCCTCCTCATCCTCTAATGGGATAATGTTATTTCCACTGCCTTCTGCCACTTGTGTATTTGAAAAACCTCTTTTTATTGTCTCCCATATTTTTGGCAGCTTCAGCTCCAGCCTAACTTTGGCCGCACAAATTTTCTTGCTACAGCGGCAAACAGCATCTCTGTATTCTTCCCATGTCACTTGACCTTGCTTCCACTGGGCATGCACCTTCCTTTTTAGCCTTATTTCTAAGAGAAAATTCCTTTTGCCTTGCCTGCTTGACTTCTGACATTTGGGAATTGCCTGCTCCTGTGTCCTTAGGAGGTGATGTTTAAAAAGCGATCAGCACTGATGGACCCCAGCACCTGCAAAAACATTTTCCCAGGGAACTTTACTTACTGATTCCCTGAGGAGGCTGAAATGTTCTCTTCTCATGTCCAGAGTTGAGGTTTTGCTGGCACTCTTCCTCATGTCAAGCACAGATTTTAAACTCGATTGCTTCGTGGTCACTCTGGCCAAGATGGCTGCCAATCTCTGCTTTGCTCATGAGATCATGATCTGTTGACAAGCAGCAGATCAAGGAGGGCATCTTTCTGAGTTGTCTCCCTTAGGACCTGTTTCATAAAGTTGTCATGCAGATTATTTAGGAATCTTCTGGCCTGGGTTGTACCAGCTGTGTGATGCTCACAGTTAATTTCTGCCAAGTAGAAGTCCCCCATAAGGACAAGGGCAGTTGACTTGGAATTGTCCTAGTTCCTCATAGAATAATTGGTTGGCATCATTGTCCTGGCTAGGAAATCTATAGACTCCCACAATAACATCCACATTATTTGTTTGTCCCTTGATTCTTATGCAGAGGCTCTCAACTGCACCACTGCCAACTGCAAGCTCCACGCAGTCTAACCCTTCTATTACATACAGTGCCACCAGGTCCTTAATCTAACTGATCTTGCTTCACAAGTGAAATTCACTCAAAGTACTGATCTTTGTTTTTGCCACTATAGTTTTACTATAAGGTAACCACGCCTTTTAAGTGAGAACAGCCTGCACATTTTGAGGTTGTATTTGTAGGGTCCCAGAATGGTCATTAGAAAAGTGCCCTTTCATGAACTGTGATATGGTAGCTTTTGACTTGGTAACATTTAGGCACTGTTTTAATGACCTCAATAAAGTTGTCCTCAAAACACAAAATTAGTGTTGTTGGCATCAACTTTAAGGAGCAGAACAGTGTAAATATTATCTGCCCTCGCGTGACTGTTCCCTGCTCCCCAAATGCAGCTTATCTATCACACACTCCTTACACTAATCTCTCTGTTCCTGCTAAACTTGAATAATTTTTACTCAGTATAACCCCATCCTGAACAGTAATGACAAATGAAAGATCATTAATGTTAAAAATTGAACACAAACAACCAAATTGCTTAAATAATTCCTATGACAACTAGGAATTTATAAATAGAAGTGGGCTGCAGGTCTCCATGACCTTAAAAAACATTCAGTTCCAACTTCTCTGCCGTGGTTATGGGTACCTTCCACTAGACCAGGTTGCTCAAAGCCCCATATAACCTGGTCTTGAACACTTCCATGGATGGGATATCCACAACTTCTCTGGGCAACGTTTTCCAGTGTCTCACCATCCTCACTCACAGTGAAGAATTTCTTCCAAAAATCTAATCTAAACCTGCCCTCTTCCAAGGTAATGCTATTTCCCCCTGTCTGTTGCTACATTCCCTTGTAAAAAGTCTCTCTCCTGCTCTCTTCCACCCCTTTAGGTGCTGGAAGGCTGCTCTATGGTCTGCCCAGTACCTTCCCTTCTGCAAGCTGAACAACCCCACCTGACTCAGACTGTCCTCATAGGAGAGCTGCTCCAGCCTTCTGATCATCTGCATGTGGGACAGTGTCAAACACTTTGCACAAGTCCAGGTGATGACATCAGTAATTTACATCAGGTAAAATTGGTTCAGAATTTTTGGATTGGCTTGTAGTGTTCTTCTGGATGGCTGGGTTGGTTTGTTTGTTGGTCTCCTACTCTCCATGTGCTCTGCCTGACTGGGTTATCCCTCAAGAGTGAGGAGAGGGTGCCTGAACAAGGGTGGTCCCTGCCAGCTGTAGGGCATTGGGACACTGCCACAAGTTAGGTAGAGAATTTTGGGGAATTATATGCAGAAATGCCCAGCACATGGAGCCAGAGATAGTAATCATTGTGTCCTGCAAATCTCCCAGCTTGGGAATGTAGGCCTGAAGAAGACCTCCTCATGAGTCCCACCTCCAGTAAGTACCTTGTACATTTTAGTATAGGATGGTCAACAAAACAGCTGTTCCATATTTCCCACCCACTCTAGGGTGGGACAGCCCTTTGTGTCAATCTGGAAACATGCAGAAAGAAATAAAAGTCTGCAATAGTTTTCAACAACAGGAATTTAGCTGTAGTTCTGATTTCTAACTGTCTGTGCCCTTCCACGAGCAGTGCAACAAGGAGACACTAAGATGACAACACTCAGGAATTATACAAGGTATGAGCCAAAGATTGCCCTTCAGTGTCCCTCTAGAGATCTGACAGAATCCTAGCATTTATCTATACCCAGACCTTGTGAGTCATTTGCTGTTAGAAACAGGTTCAGTTAGACCTCAGTGTGCCAGTGAGTTTCCTTAATCCCATGCTTGTACACTCAGAACAAAAGCCACAACCAGTCTTAGGACAGTGAGGTTTCAGACAGAGCCAGATATCACTGTGACCATTCTGCCCAGGCACCCATTTGATATAGCCCCTCACTCTGAGCTGGGATATGGAAAGAGAGGTAGAGATGGAGCACAAGTCAGCACAATTGCTTGTTTTATTTCACTCCCTTTAAGCAGTGGTGTTTCTCCACCTGTTGTCTCTAGCCATTTAATGACCACTCTCTAATACATAAAGCTATGCAAAAGTGGGTTTAACAAATATTATCATGGTGCCTTACCTTTTAGATGCTTAAAATTCTCCAAGGTTCTTTTGAGGCTTGTCCACAGCTGCTAAAACCTGAGGGATTCATCTGAACCAGCATGTTCTCTTATGTAATTATGATTTCTCTTCTTCCAAGAGGGAAAGACCAATAAAATAAAAAAATTCCAAACAGAAAAACATACAAACAAACAAACAAAAATTACCCCAGCCCATTGGATAATGCTTCAAGGCTCTGGAACAGAAAAAAATGCTTAACGTGAAGGATAGCATGAATATTTCTATTTATGACCACTATCCCATAGAGAACAATGCTGCCTTAGCAAAGTCCTCACTCTGTTTAACATATACTGAACTTTGCAGTGTTAAGCTATATATCTTTTCATACATTTCTGATTGAACTTTGGGTAATGGTTCTTATGAAAGAATGTAAAACTGGAGGTCTTTGTACTTCCCACAGCTATTTTTCAAGCCAGAGTTGTACTTTGTTTTCTGAAATTGATATTCTCATTCAAACAAATATGTGATAAAAAATGTGTTCATGTGTGAAAAAGCCATATGCAGTGTTGAAATTCTGGCCAACTCGTTATACAGATACTACATGCTCGAGAAATGATGACTCAGTAGGGGAATTTTACTCATCCTGTAACATGCTCGGCTTCATAAGCAAGACCTTGCCTTCTTATACTCCTGCCAGGGACTACGGAGGTAGAGATGTGCATGGACATTGGCAGGGTACCTCAGAAAGGTATTCTACTGTTTCTGCTATGGGTTTTGTTTGATTTGGTTATAAAAGGGATATACAGAGATATATACTCTGTAAGATCAAGTACAGCCACAGTGCTTCTCAGTCTCTGATGGGAAGGAAGAGGGCATTTTGGCCTTGGCCTCCAAGCTTGCATGACTCCCTGCTCTATAATCACCTATTGCATTGTGTTTAGCATGGGCAGAAAGTTACCTGTTGGTGTATTAGTGACTTTCTATTTCATGCATTCATTTTGGTAATTAGTCAGAGGAAACAGAAGAAGGACATAGGCTGAAACGTGTTCATCATACACAAGCTAATGCTGGCTGGTCCTGTTGTTCATCTTGCTTTTCTCTATCATTTTTATTTCCACATCTGGATTTGTGAAAGAGGTGATCCTTAGCCCATCCCTTGCTACAGGTATCAGAGAATTAATTGAAATACAATCAATCTGTCTGTAGTTGCAGTATCTCTAGAGAAGAGACAGCACATTTACAAACATACTGCGGGAAATAATTGTGGTCTTCTCTGCTCTCATAACACCCCACTGGACTACTGCAACCATCTCTGGGGCTACTAAAATAAGACATGTCCCAGCCCATGGCAGGGTATTGGAACTAGATGATCTCTAAGGTCCCTTCCAACCTAAAACATTCTATGATTCTGTGAAGACAAACTATAATGCTTTTGTTCTCCGAAGCACAGACACAGCACAAGAAGTTCTATCATCAGTCCATTTTAAAGGGTGATCTTGAAATATATTCTAAAGAATGACTAAAGTATATTCTAAAGGATAACTAAAGGTAAAACTCCTTTCTAGATATCTCTCTTTGTAAGTCTCTCTGATATTGCTGGGCATCATGACCATGGTAGGTACCATTCCCAAAGAGGAAAAGAGAGACATCCAAAAAGACTATTTGAAGTGTTATAGAAAAATAAATTTATAAAAAGAGTCAAATTTTTTTTTCTGGGAAACAAAGCAACAGTCACAGGAAAAATAGTCCATAAAGTGGTTGCTGCATTTTTGTTCTCCACAAAAGAAGGAAGAAGAATGAAGGGAGAAAGTGAGAAAGAAAGAAAGAGAAAGAGAAAGAGAGAAAGAAAGAGAGAAAGAAAGAAAGAGAGAGAGAAAGAAAGAGAGAGAGAAAGAGAGAGAGAAAGAAAGAAAGAGAGAAAGAGAGAAAGAGAGAGAAGAGAGAAAGAGAGAAAGAGAGAAAGAGAGAAAGAGAGAAAGAGAGAGAGAAAGAAAGAAAGAGAAAGAAAGAAAGAAAGAAAGAAAGAAAGAAAGAAAGAAAGAAAGAAAGAAAGAAAGGTAATGGTGAATAATTTGCCATTGTAAATTTTCAATCCAAGGTTGTGAGTCAAAGGGTCAGTACTCTGTACCTGCTGCAGGATTTCTCAGTGAAGCTGTGTTGCCTCTGTACGAGCAGAGGTGCAGTGGTCACTGAAGTAGTGTTCACTTCTGGGGTCTGCCATAGGGGACTGGTGGCCTACAGAAAGAGGTTCAGAGAAGGGTGACAAGAGAGGAAGCTAGGTCTTTCAATGAGATGCTCAAGGACATCAATCTTTTTAGCTTAACAGAGAGAAGGTTAAGGGGAGAGTTGGATATAATTTATAAATTTCCTCTCTTCCTCTAGAAATAGAAGAGTAGAAATTTGATAATATATGGCATTTCGGTCAAGTGGAAAAAAGTCTGACAGGAACCAGTGAAATTTGAAACTAGACACATTTT
This sequence comes from Erpornis zantholeuca, assembly GCA_013400515.1. Lineage (NCBI taxonomy): Eukaryota > Metazoa > Chordata > Aves > Passeriformes > Timaliidae > Erpornis > Erpornis zantholeuca. Next base: position 105,912 of record VZTN01031478.1, read on the forward strand.
AGCATGGAAGGTAATTAATTATTAGAACAATTTACCAAGGATTGTAATGGATTCTCCATCACTAGGCATTTTGAAGTTGGAAATGATTGATTTTCTCAGAGAAATATTTAGTCTTGTTCCTATAGGAGTTAACTCAAAAAACCCTGTACCCTGTGTAATACAGGGAAAGCATATATGATCCCAAATAATATTTTAAGCTTTGGGATCTGTAACTTGCACCAAATAGCTAATGCACCGCTGCCTATATGCTATGTTCTCCTACCATAACTTGTAAGTAATACACACATTTTTCCCTTTGTTTACATATGCTTGGGGAATTGTGAAGGACTACAACATAAACTTTTGCTCTTTGGGTGGGACAATTTGTCTGGTATAGGGATTCAAAGGTTTTAAGGCTGGGGAACCCCTAATCATTTGGCCTGAGTACCTCCAGCACAGAGCATTGTATTTCCCCCCACCGTTCCTGCAGCCCTTGGGGAGCTGATGTCTCATTGATAACATGGAGTGGGGGCGAGTGGCTGATACTCCTGAAGGCTGTGCTGCCATTCAGCAGGGCCTTGATGGGCTGGAATGTTTGGCACAGGGAAACCTCATAAAGTTCAACAAGGGTAGGTGCAGGGTCCTGTGCCTGGGGGGAAATAACCCCAAGTACCAGCACAGGCTGGGGGCTGACCTACTGGAGAGCAGATCTGTGGAGAAGGACCTGGGAATCTTGGGGGATGACAAGTTGACCATGAGCGAGCAGTGCCTTGCAACTGCCAGTTCCTTGGCAGAAGGGCCAGTGGAATCCTGGGGTGCCTCAGGAAGAGTGTGGCCAGCAGGTTAAGGGCCACCTAGTTGGCCCTAGTGAGGCCATATCTGGAGTGTTGTGCCCAGTTCTGAGCTCCTCAGTACAAGAGAGACAAGGAGATAATGGGCAGAGTCCAGTGAGGGTCACAAAGATGATTTGAGGTCTGAAGCATCTCTCTTACAAGGAGAGACTGTGGAAGCTGGACCTGTTCAGTCTAGAGGAGACTGAGAGGGGGTCTCCTAAATATATATAAGTATTTCAAAGATGGCTGTCAAGAAGATGGTGCCAGATTCTTTTTAGTGTTGCCCAGTGGCAGGATGAGGAGCANAAGGGCCACCTAGTTGGCCCTAGTGAGGCCATATCTGGAGTGTTGTGCCCAGTTCTGAGCTCCTCAGTACAAGAGAGACAAGGAGATAATGGGCAGAGTCCAGTGAGGGTCACAAAGATGATTTGAGGTCTGAAGCATCTCTCTTACAAGGAGAGACTGTGGAAGCTGGACCTGTTCAGTCTAGAGGAGACTGAGAGGGGGTCTCCTAAATATATATAAGTATTTCAAAGATGGCTGTCAAGAAGATGGTGCCAGATTCTTTTTAGTGTTGCCCAGTGGCAGGATGAGGAGCAATGGCCATAAATAAAAACACAAGAAGTTTCACCTCAATATTAGGAGGAACTTCTTTTCTCTGAGAGTGGCAGAACACTGGAACGGGCTGCCCAGGGAGGTCATTGAGTTACCCTCTCTGGAGGGAAACTTGGACACATTCCAGGGTTACCTGCTCTAGGCGGCCCCAGGCCTTAGCAGGAGGCTTGGACTAGATCATCTCCAGAGGCCCCTTCCAACCCTGACTATCCTGTGATTCTGTGATTCTGTAATTGAAAGCAAATATTTCCAAAAAGCACATGTTATAGTTCACCATGACAGTACAGGGAGAAGTGGGATGCCTTACTCCTTGTCCATCTCAGTGGAATATGAGCTCCTGGTTTTTCCAGGCTCTTTTGTAAACTAACCCCAGATCAAATTTAAAGAATGAGATTCTGCTGCTGCTGAAGCTAGAAGAAACCTTGACTTGGATTTAAGTGAATTCCACTGGATGAGCCAAAATGATGCTGCATTTGCCACACTGAAAAGGCTCAAAATTATCAATTAATAATTCTTTGTAAATTTTTTAATGCAGAACTAAATAAAAAGCAAGACAACATTGGACCTCTGAACAGGACCTCTCTATTCCCAATCACCTTTCACTGAGGGGTATGAAGTCGAAGGGAAAAAATCTACTTTAAAACAGGCAGGGAATTTTTTGTTTCAGTACATGTCCAAGATCTTCCCAGCCACTGCATCAAGCCGTACTGTCTAAGTACAGCAGAGTGTCTGTCTCTGAGCAGTGCTCAATGCAAATGTTACTTGACCTAGAAAATTACTGCTCACAAGGAAAGGAGAACCCTTTCGACATTTTGATGGTAAGTCATGGAGACCAACTATACAGAGAACTGTAAATAAACATTACTTCAAAGTGTAGCTCTGGGCAGTTCTGTACAGTTCATCTGAAGCCATTACAACATTTGTAGCTATATAAAAGAACCAAGATAGACGAGGGAGCTTCATTTATTACAGCTGGAAAAAATTAATATAAGAGCTTTTCTAATCAAAGAGATTAGTTACTTTTTCCTGCAAACTTTGTGTCTTTGAACTGCCACTGATACTTTGCTGCCCCTCTTTCTTCACAGACTGCTGCTAGTAGAACTGGTTTTTTCATACAGCACTAACTACTTTACAAATAAAACAAAAGCAATGATATACACACCTGCAGTTTAAAGCATAGGTGAGAAAACCAATTATTTGATATTTTATTTTTTTAACAAAATTAGACAACAAATTTGTTTATACAAGTAAGCTGTTTCCATCTGTAGCAGGTCTGAGTAGAAATAGCAGTTAAAGGATCCACAGGCTCATGCCAGTTCTTACTCAACTATTCATGCCAGTTACTTACTTCACAGAATAAAGTTACTTACCTCACAGAATATATATCCTTTTATGGATTTTATCCATGATCAGGTTGAATCTATTTGCTGTAATCATGCAACACCTCTTCGTGAAGAAGGATCCGCTCATAACCACTATTTTTAACTTCATATCAAGGTATAATGAAGACAATTTGAAAAAAAAAACAACAAACATTTCATTTTAACAAAAAAAAAAAAAAAGGAAAGAAGAGCTGGACAATGGGTATCAGATTAGTTTTCTGCAGAAGTTAGATGGCATTGACACCGTAAGGAAAAGCAAAACTCTTCCCCTCTCCCACTTTCCTTCTGAAGCCCAAAACAATCACTCATTTGCTAAATGACTGTAATGTAGAGCTACACGTGGACTAGCATGTTAAACACCTGAATGAGGCTCATCTTGCACAGGGTATGAGTGATTCAGATATGAGTGATGTGACTACTGCTGATGTGCATTAACAGCTGGGATTAGTCAGTCAGCTCCCTGTGAGTGTTCAGGTGGCAAAATGAGAGATAAGTGCCGATGCATCGTAAGGCATTAGAGATTTTTGGAGGATGAGGGAGAAGGAGGGAAAATTGCTGCTATCTGCAGTGCAATTTAACAGGTAATAGCAACTTGGAAGAATTTAAAAAAAACCACGCAGAACCTCACCTATTTGCCATATTGGGTCAATTATGTGATTAGAAAGTGAGGCCAGATCAGGGTAGTAATGGGGCAGCTCCTCGTTTGACCTGACATCCTGCGTAATTCTGGTCAGGACATCCACAATGACCTGACTTTTTTTTAATTCCTCTTGCTGAATTTTTTTGGTAGTCACTAAACATTTAGTCAGAAATTTTGCTAATAGCAAAGAACAGCCATTCCTTTGAGAAGGCTGCTCAGTTCAATGAGCATGGTCTGGACATTCAAGATAAACTCACTGAGAACCCTGCAGTTAGTGGAAAAAACCCATCCTTGCAGGCTAATACTGCCAGGTCTCTGCTAGGCTGGGCTCTGGAACTGGCAATGCTTAAATGTTTCACAGTTAACTTTTAAAAACTGCTCTACATATGGGAATTTTGCAATCTTTGCCTGACCTTAAAACACTCATTTACGACAAGTTTCTAATGTGTAGTTTCACTGTTGCTAGACAAACTTAAACTTCAGGTTTATTGATACTGTGTGAGAAGTGTACTGGGCATGAGGGACTTGCCTATTTTGAGACCTTTGCCCCCACCATCATACCTGTGGATTGCTGCTAGCAAATATGGATAAAAATTATTTATTGTACAGTGAGATTTCTCAAGGGAATTATATGCCTGGCTGCTTTACACAGGCTCTGAAAAAGCATTTTGAAATTACACAGCAATAAAACCCAAAAATCACCACATTTATATTGCACCTTGAGTCTACACACGGGGCCAGAGCTAAGGGCATGTCTACCAGGAGGTCCCAGAGACACTGGGATGACCAAAGCTACCTGCTTTTAGCAGTAGCTTCTAGGAGTCCACAGTGGGATAATTGACTCTGTCTCTTCCTCATGAGGTTTTTGACATGATGGAATGATATGGACATCTTTCCCAGATTTCCCAATAAATGACATCTTGCTTAAAATATTGGCATGCACTCTTCAGAGGTCTTCCTGTGAAGGAGGGAGATTTAATGAGCAGGCAGCATTAAGTCAGGCCTCTTTCTCCTGGGGTTTTGTAGAACTGCTGCCAGCCTCAGCCAGAGATGTGTGTAATGAACCTGGAGGTGAAGAGCCACATGGCCTGGTCCTCCCCTGCAGCTTCCCAGCTGAGCAAGGCAGAGAGGCATGGATGCACTTCCTTGGAAGCGACAGGGAGGGAGGTCACACTCCACCACCCACAACCTGCTGGAATACCCACTGCAGAGTGCACAGGCTGCAGCCACTCCTGCTCCCAAGGCCAGGGATGCTGTCATTCCCCATTCCAAGGCCGGTGAACTGTTAACACAGCATTTTCCAACCTGCAGGTCAGGCCCTTGGGAGACCAGGCAAATGTGCAAAGGTACTGGGCAGCAGAACAGAAGATGCAGGGGGCAAGAAGAAATCTCTCATGCAATTCCCTCCCCCAGGAGCAGGGGCAGGGCTGGGGGAGAAGCAGTGGGTGGGAAGTGCTTGGCCATTGCATGCTTTGCCCTTCTTGTCCCCTTGTCCCATGCTCCTGCTTTTTTCTACTTTTCAGTATGCTTCCAAATATTTGTTTTGTGAATAACAGTGGATACGCAGTTATATTTATCTGCAGAGGTGATTAATTTAAAAACCCAAACTGAGCATTGAAAACTTAAAAACTTTAATTTACCCATTTGTATACATAATCATTTTCAAAGAAATTATCTCCTTTAAAGAGATGGTTTCTTTGTGACAATAATGCTGTCATGTAGGAGGGCACGTTTACAACTCAGACACAAATTGAAGCATTTCTTGTTCTGCTCAAACCAAAATACAATCATGTTTTCTAAAAAGGAAGAAGCCACTTTCTCCTCTAATCCATTATTCTGTGTAATGCAGTCACATAATTTCATCTGGTTTTTTAGTATCCCAAAACACCCAAAGTACCTGCTTAGGAAGACATAAAAAAACCCACTCATCAGGTCACATGGGAGATGGGGCTTTCAGATGACAGGTTTAGTGTCTACCTGTAACTAACCAGCTGTCTCCCAGCTGATGAGATAAGGCTAACAAGCAGCTTACTTAATGGAGGGAGTCTGCTCTGGCTGAAGGGACTGGGTCATGTTAAGGATAAGGTTCTGTTATGCAAAACTGGGTGATTTGCTTGTTATCTAGGTGACGGTAGAGAACAGGAAGGAGTCACGTGATAAGATCTGGCTTACCTATTTTACCTGGCTTTATGTTATGGTTCTTATTGATTTAGTCCCTTTGGGAAGAGTTTCAGAAAGCATTGCCTGTACTCAGTTCAGCTAGCTGGTCTGCCAGCCTGCTCAAGGGAAACAGAGGGCTGAGGAGATACTTGCTGAGTGGAAAATATTCAGCTGATGCAAAGGTTATTGCAGTAATCTTTGTTGACCTATGTGAAAGATTTGATTGTTGTATGTGTCTGTTGGCTTTTAACAGCAATTATGTGATTTCATAGGGTATTTTATCTATTTTTCTGTCCTTGAACTATGTTGCAATCGTAAATGCTAATGGGGAGTGTGGAGAGTTTACCACCATGCAATGCAGAGCTCTGTATAGGATAGGCAATGCCTAAAACTAGGGACTGTGTTAACCTCTTCTGTGGGTGTTCTAATTCAGTAGCAAAAGCATCTGTACAATCAGGGACTTCATATCTTGCTAAAGCTTCCCTTAAAGCCTTGCAGTACCAGGTGCTGCACACAAATTGGTTTGGTAGCTCCCTCCAACCAAGTTCTTGCCATCTGTCATTGCAGTGCTCAAGTGGGTCTCCTAATCTGGCAGTATGAATGCTCAAAGCTATAGAGAAGCTTGTGCAGACACACTTGCCTCTTTGTAGTTCAGGCAAAGATCCAAAGAAATAGAGATCTGGGTACCAGGGTGTAAATCAGGCAGAACTTAAAAGACAGAGAACCTCTTTGGCATCTTTTATTTGCCATCAAAACTCTTCTGTGGTGTGTATGGGTTTAGTACTGTGGTTCTCTTTCAGTTAAAGGCTAAAAAACGCCTGGAGGCCAGCTCCCTTCCCTGTCAATGAGTGCCTGCACTACACTAGATGGCACTGCTTAATACTCACGTTTTTCTCTTGTCCCTGCTATGCTGGTTCCTTGGATGTGGAGCATCCTGTAGCTGCAACTTCATCAGACTTTACCAGTGCTCTGTGGTTGCTGGCAGTAAGATCAGCAGCACAGAGGCCTTGGGAGCAGTCATGTACCAAGGCAGTAGTAATGGTCATCAGACACACATTCTAAGTTCATCTCTTTAGCCTGATAAATGGATAAAACAGAGTTTTTTAGATTGAGCACAAATTAAGACTGAGTTCTGATGTTATCTTTGAGTCTTGCTAACATCCCTCACCTCCTTTTCTCTCATGACTGTAGTAAAAAAGCAGTGGTAGAATTGCTGCAGACATCAGGTATCTTACAAAGCCAGAAATCTGAGCAATAATACAACTGTTATATACTGATCACTAAATATGGGAAGAGGACAAGCTATAGAGTAGGAATTTCACAACCATCCCCTAAATGAGATAACTTTCAATATGAAAAGGGACTTGTATCTTAGTTTTTAAAAAAGTAAAACCTCAGTCACCATCTGACTGTTGTTCCAGTGTTGGTTGTTAAGAGAGCATTGTGAGAGGGTAGTGGTCTTGGCTGGATACATTAATCAGTAGTCCATAGATTTGGAAATAAACAGCTGTGTTTCTGCTTTCAGAATAGTGTTCAGCTAATTCAGAAGCTTGATTCTTGCAAGGAAAGGTTGAACAGAATTCAAGAGTGCTATTGAACAACCCTATGTTTTGCTCTTCGCTCACTAATAAATTGCTGCATATATATAAAATGGGAAAGCATAAAGTCCCACCAGTATTTTATGTACTCTTTGAAAAAGTCAAACAAGTGTTTGCTTGCAAAAGTCAAATATCAAACATTGTGTGTAGTGTATGGCTTTTGCATAATTTCAAAATGTGCTGTAATAGCAATGACTAGTTGAAGAACTGATCTTGTCTAAGAATAAGCAGTGCTGGGTGCTTTAAACTTATGTTAGATACTTTGAAATCAGCTGGGCCTAGACTATTAAAAATTGACTGAACTTGTACTAGAATACAGCAATTACTTTTGAAGTTGGGTAAAGTTCTAAAAAAGGGCAAATGGGATAGGCCTCTCAGGGAAAAGATGGGAAAAGCAGAGGATTGTAGTCACTGTAGGTTGGCCACCCTGATGCCACTTCCTAGAAAGAACACACATGAAATGACTGGCAAAGAAGTGGTGGGAATTGCAAAGAAATAAGCCTATGCATGTGCCACCTTTCTTTCTCTGACACTGAAATGGGCCTATGAGCTGGGGTGAAGCATCAGAGACATCTTGCTGTTTTAGTGGTGTTTTGTTTAGTTTCTGACTTAGACAGTAGAAGTGGAAGTTAAACTTGAAGGTGACTCCGGGTGGGAGGGCCTGCAAATGCTCACAGGGGTTATTTAGAAATTAAATATCTGGAAAAATGGATTAAAAATACTGGGTGAGATTCAATAAAGATAAATAAGATGCAATGCATTTGTTAGTTGATTATTCCTCCCCAACAGCAGATGAAAAATAATTGGTTAGGTAGCATTTTCTCAGGAAAGGGTCTTGGGAGTATACTAATCATAAATCATAGCTGTGCTGTTGCCAGCACTCCCCCTGAATCTCATAAGAGTGGGAGATACAGACAGAAATGTAGATTACAAAATACATGGAAAGATCCTTTTTCCACCCATCATTGATCAAGCCTCAGCTGGAGCACTGTGACTGATTTTGGATATTGTACTTCAAGAGCAATGTGGCACACTTGGACAGCATCCAGAGGAGAATAACATGTACTCCTTAGTAAAGAACATAACCTACAAATAAAAGATTTCTAAAATACTTGCCTAGATCAGAAAAGAAAATTCCTTTTCTCCCTCTCCCAGATTTATTACAGTTTTTAAAAATGTAGAGACTGTTTCAGAGAGGAAGAGGCTCCATCCAAGTATGGTGGATAAGAGCAATGGCTTAAATTGGTGCAAGAAATATTGGGGTTTGACATGAGAAAAATCTCACAGGTATACTTATTCCTGCCTTGAAACAGTGAGAGGGACTATAATAGTCCCTTTCTGCCCTGTTTTTCTGTTACAATATTCAAAGTAATTTATACTAACAATTTTGTTAAAGGATACAGCTGTGCCACTCTAGATCCTGAATTTGGTAAGATGACAAGGCTGATGCTGTATTTCTAGATCCTAACCTTGAATTTTATTGGTGTCCAAACAGTGTTCTCTCTTATTTTCCCCTCTAAAGCCATGCTGAATTGCTCATTTGAAATAAAAAACATGGATGCGACTATGCTTTCAAGACTGAAATGTTCTGAAATGTTATATGCACTTCTTTTTTAACAACCATAACCCAAATTGCTAAATAAGATGAAAGTAAGAAAACAATACTTCAAATAAGATGCTTTACATGTTGGATTTTTTTTTCCCAGTGATTCAGTAAGTAGTAGGTGTAGACTAAGCCTTTTAGCATGGCTACAAACTGAGCCCTAACCAGGTTTATGATCAAAAGCTAAGTTAAGCTTTCTGAGTTTCTCCATCCAGGCTTAAGAATTGGAGTCCCCTCTTGGGCAATCACCTTAGGTGCAGGAGAAATTGCTGAGGAGGGAAAGGAAGGTTGGAAACTGTTTGGCTTACCTCAAGAAAAATTAAAAGCAGACAAAAAATATCATGTTTCTTAATCATAGTGTGGCAAAGGAGATAAAACAAGGAGATATCTTGGGTTAAGTCAGAAAAAGTTTTCATCCTTTTATTTTCAGCAAACAAAAATACTTTCTTGTAATACAGTTTTCTTTTGTGATTAAGGTGTTGATTTTCTTGAATCATTAGGTCTCAGTGATGCAATTAAACTAAAGAAAAGTTGGATATTTATACATCCCTGTGTCTGAAGGGTTTGCAAACTAGAGCTTTAGTAAGAGATATCAGTGAATACGTTAGGAATCTTGTGTTAGGAAATGGACTCACGTTCTCTTTGCAAAGGTTACTTCTGTCACATTTTTAAGTGTTATGGAATTTATGCACAGTGTCAAATACAGCATTGGAAAGAGTATTTTTCTGTAGGGCACATGACAGAATCTTGCTAAACCTTAACTTGAAGTTCGGGTACAAATAAATTTTAACTCTATGCACAAGAAGTGTTATAGGTAGATTTAAAAGTGTATGCTTCAACTAGAATTAAGAACCATTTTACACAATAAATTGAGACTTATAACTGAGTTCTATTTGAAGATGGTAGGAATGTACACATGAAATGAAAACTTTCAAAGGAAATCATGTTTCCCTAAAAAAGTAATGAAAATAAGAAAACATTTTTTCTTAATGTTGCTGTCCTTCATTTCTGTACAAAAAGATGATTGCAGTATGTATGACAAGGAGGATGGAGTGGGTACCTCATGGGTGTTATAGATAGGTAATTGCTTTCCTCTGTTTACTTTGCCCCTTGCTCTTTGGTCTCTTGGTCTCCTTTACGAGAGAACCAACTTGGTTCCCTGATGTGATGAACCTCAACTTGGTGTTCATCACATCAGGGAAGGTTAGGCTAGATAAGAGGGCAGCTGATGCTGGCCACAACAATTGCCAAAGAGCCCTTGAGCCAATAACCTCCCTGTTCCTCTCAATCCTGTTAGACGTTTACCTACTTAAATACATCTTCAAAATCTCCCTCTAAATGACTTACAGGTGTAAATCCCATTGGAAATAAATAGCAATTTTTTTTTTTTGCTAAGTGATCAATGTACTTTTAAAATCTCATTGATAACTTTAGCATAGGTACAGAAAGATAATGCTCACCCGAGTTCCTTATGGCCTGTATTTGCTGTTACAAGACTTCTATTTTTACAGAGTTACTGCCATCTAAACTCACCAAGGTAATTGTGATGAAGAATGAATGCTGTTTTGATTGAAACTGTGGAAACAAATGTAGAGAGATATTGCATTTTTTCTTGATATTAATATGCTTCTAAGAAAGGGACCAGGTAAAGGACTCACCTCCTGCTTATCCAGCAAAAGGCTCGTTCCTGTTAGCATGGCAGCTGCCATGCTTCAATAAAGAACAATCAGAATTAAATGCTTGGCTGTTGCTATTAGGCAATGCTTATTCTTCCTTGCACCTCAAATTGGTTTTGTTACAGAATCGTAAAATCATGCAGGTTGGAAAAGACCTTTAAGGTCATTGAGTCCAACTGTTGCAGAGGTGCACAGCAATGATATATATGTATGCATATAACTCAAGCTGGATGTTGAAAATTTGTGATCCAAAAATCTGAGCTCTCCTCTGAATTGGCATAAGCAATGTGAAACACTTTTCCTGAAACCTACTTTAATGATGAAAATATTGCTTATTTTCAGTGCAAAGGTACATGTGTTTTACTTAGAACAATGCCCAAAGTTAACTAATTATCTCACTTTGCAGCTAGTAAATAATTGCCTTTCAGTGATGAGGTTTTCTTAACCATGCATATTCCGCATACGTAGCAAGGACCACAAGGTCATATGGAAAAAAGTTTTAAAAGTTTTCTCTCTCCTTAAAAGGATAATTTTGAAAAATTTTGCTTGTATCTAGCGAAATTTTGTGGACTATTTCCTACTAAAGCCTTTAATGCTTTTAGCTTTCTGTGGATTCTGTGATTTACTTGGATTTTTTTTTTTTTTTATACTGAAAAGTAGTTTTTTCTGACTTTTTTGGTCACAGAGCTGTCAGTAAAAAAACCTAGTGAAATCAGTAGGATTTTGATTTTATACCCAAGGTCAGTGAACAAAACAGGTTTGCTTAAAATGATAAAGCCATAAGGTACAAAGCTCTATAGGTGAGGATGCTGCACAGCAGGGGGACAGCACTGGCCTTGTCCTGCAGACACTACTTACGTGTTTTCTGAAAATTTAAAAGGAAAGAAAAGTTAAAGCAGAATTTCACAACCATCCCCTAAATGAGATAACTTTCAATATGAAAAGGGACTTGTATCTTAGTTTTTAAAAAAGTAAAACCTCAGTCACCATCTGACTCTTGTTTCAGTGTTGGCTGTTAAAAGAGCATGGTGAGAGGGTAGTGGTCTTGGCTAGATACACTTGCAAACCCAAAGGCATTCAGTAAATGAAAACTAGGTATCACAAATGCTTTTCAGGCCCTCTCTGCCCATGGCTGCATATTCCCTAGAATCCTTCCTCCAAGTATATATACAGAAATTGGCATGCATGTGCATAACACATCCGAGTGCAGATGGTTCTTAATGGTGCTTTTCTTCCCCCCAGTTTTCTCCCTTTCTTACTAGTGGATGTGGAGTAGAGAGGGAGGCAGAACACATAATGAGAGTCTTGTTTGTTAACTGTGGAAATAACATTCTCCTTAATATTTTCTTCCTTTCAGAAGCCCTTATCTGGTATTTTAAGTGCCCTAGCAGCTTGCAAAGGATAGAAAAAATGCCATATAGAAAAGCCAGGCTGGGCCACACTAGCTCAGCTTGAGAAGCAGATGCTGCCATGTGGGAGCCACCACCAAGCCCAGCAGTGAGGTGGCTTCAGGACCTGCTTGTCCCCAAGCCCTCTTTGCACAGTTGGCAGTGCACCCCAAGCTGGCTCCTGTGCTAGGTATTTTCTTCCTAAAGGAAAGAACAGCCTCTGTTTGAAAGAAAACCTTCAAAGCTCAGCAATATCCCTGTCAGTGCTGATTGTGCAACAAAACTGATGTAATTCCGGCGAATAAATGAGAAATAAATTCATTGTTCTGCAATTCACTGAGACCATGTCCCAGCGAGTTTTTCACTGCTCTTTGGTGGGTGGTGGCCTGGCTTTTGTTAGCAATGTCTCTGGCTGCATGCACTGCAAGCAGTCTCCTCTGAAGTGAGGAAAGCATGCATTTGTCATGGGTAAACCACAAATTCATTTAATAAAAAGCCTAATAATATAGTTTCAACTTCTAAAACAATCACGTGCATGTTGCATATACCTCCACTATCTCCAGGAAACCAGTAGAAGAAGGACATTTGCTGAAAATTATATTTGATGAGCAGAAGCTAATAAAGTACCACTGTCCACAGAGGTTCACCTCATGCTGCCTGGCTGCTTTCGCTCTCATCATGAAATGCAGCAAGTTTATCCAAATGTGGCAATTTTCTAAGGGGAAGAGGAGGAAAAATCAAGGCTGCTTATGGATGGGACCTTCCACAGTCACAGTTTAGGTTCACATAGCAAATGGCACTGAATTATTCAAACCTTTCTGGGGTTGAACTCGCTGGGTTCCTGCTGGGTATTTAGGGGTACTGAAGTGGTTCCTCTTTTGTAAAATGGAGGGGAAGGGAAGAATGCTGCCTGTAAACTATAACATGTTTTGCAAACATCTCTGTTAGCTTTCCAAATTCTGGACCTTGATTTGAATAGCAGCTCAAGAGGTCATTCTGCAGGCAGGGAAATGAGTGTTGCTGAGGTACTGAAGCATTAATAGATGTAACCTCTCCAGTCCTTCCACTAATCCATCAGAGACAGAGAAAGCATCCTGAGCATTCCAATTCTCAATTTGCCTTTCAGCTGCAATAGTCATATCTGTTTTGAAAATTTTTTCATGTCTGGAGTCCTCTTGGGAACCTTGGACCGAGAATTCCCTATGGTTGGAAAAATAAAAATCAAGCAAAACACTGCAAATGTGAGTCTTGGAGGTTTAAAATGTGCTTAATTTAGATTTTTACGAGTGTCATGAAATAGATCCGAAAATTCATAACAATTTTTTGGTCTTTCATAATGCAATAAAACAAAATTAGGGACCTAACCATAAAATCCAACTTCCATACCTAATGGCCCACAAGTATTCAAGGCCTTACCAGAAGAAACCTCTTGCCTGTTGAACTGGCCTCAGCCACATGTTTCTCAGCAGCTCTCCTTTGCCTCATGCTCAGTACAGGACTCCCATTGTGCTGCATGGAAGCCTCATGCACACACAAAACACGAGCAGTTCGCTCAGCAAGTTGCAACCACCTCCAGCTCTCTGCTGAGATAAATCTGGGCCATTGAAAAACACTTCCCCAAGGCACCTAAACTGATGCAATAGTTATCTGCACTGAAATTATAAGGACTACATTTTATGAAGCAACTGAAATCAAGCTAATTAAAAAACAAGGAGGGTGCAACCTAAGATTTTCCTCTGCACCAGATTTTCAAACTACTGTTGAGTACCATGCGATGCCTATCTTCTAGACCTAGCTTTTCTCTGGTGCCCACAGGTTTGCAGGGGAAACTCCTCCTTACAAAGCTGCTACCAGCCCAATACAACACTGATATCCAGAGGCTCAAGCTTCCAGGTGGTGATTAAAGAAACCTTTAAACACACGTCTGTTAACATGTCCACAATTTTAAACCACGTGTCTAAAGTCAATGAGAAATTTTATGCAGCATTTCGACATCCTGAGTTAGTTTACAACCAATGGGCACAGGAAAAAGCAAGGGAAAAAAAAATGTTCTGAAGGGCATCTGATCAACTCGTGCTTGTGAAGCCCAGGAAAATCACCTGGCTCACTAGCAAAGACACTGACTGCGTGCACATAATTCTGGTTAAAAAGAAATATATAGACAATATCACAGTCTGCAGCCTGCTCAAGGATGGCTCCAGAACAAACTTCTTTTCATATAATAGACCAGTATCACTCTTTTTAGCATACCTCTTAACATAGAAACCTTTTTACAAGAGCTAAAAAGCAATAGCATTTTCTACAAGAATACCCTACTATGCCACAGTTTCTGTGTGCTAGATTGGAGCGTAGGCAGGAACTCCTACCTGCAATAAACCAAAAGCAATAAATGTCCACCCATGAACTGTAGTCATGATTCCATCTCTCCCTGGGAAATATTCCCTCTCAAATACCACGTCATCAGAGTGAAATGGAATATACCTTCATAGCTCTTAGCTCTTGAGTTAGCTGGGACTCAAATGAGACCAGCCCTTGAGACCAGAGTAAGCAGCCAAGAATACTTCAGTGGCAAGTCTGGCCTATCAAGTCTCTGTCATGGCAATTCTCTGATGACAGATCTCATAGTCACTGTTCTCTGAGAAACAATGGTCTCAGACAGCAGTTGTAATAGGTAACTAATGCTACATAAACTTTTTTTAGAACGACTTTATAAAGCAACTCTGTTCCCTAGGAATAGAGTGGAGAAAGAATAAGTTTCAGTGGTGGTTTGCCCCATTCCTCTGATTATTCTAATGGACGAAAATCATTGCCTGACATAGAGACAGATTTGGGTACCTCCTCCCCATGAGTGGTAACCTGCTGATATTCAGCTTAAGACTTCAGGAAGCAAATATTCCAGCCTTTCTTCTGCTCCACCACAGATGGAGATACACATAGATTTATATTAATGCAAATATGAATTTTTAAAATATTTTGGCCTTTTATCCAAGACAGAAGCATTATTTTATCCTTCTGATACTTCAGCCATTTTTCCAAGGATCTTAAACTACACTAGACCTAAACATCAAGACTTAAAATTTGTGACATTTTCCACCTCTTTAGAAATGGAAAAGCAGAAAAAGCAGAGAAGAAAAAAGTATTTCCTGTCGCTGCTGCTTGAGACAGTAGGACATTACAAAAGAGACCTCAAACTATGAGGCTCACTTCCACTTTAAGCAGCACATTCATTTGTAGCACAAAGTTTAGCACCAGAAACTTGGTTGTGTAGGCTGACCCCTGGTAGGACAGAGGACTTTTGTCCAGTGAGGCTGTACTGCACAAAATTACTGATGCTTCACCGAACATTATCTTCTAGACAAGACTGAAGACACACAGAGATCGAGAATCAACTATGCCCCTCAGCTCTTTCTTCCAACAATTTTCTGCAATATTAAAAGCATGCCTGATTTTGGCTTTACCTCTCTTCGGCTTCCCATGTTCTGCCAGCCTCATTACTTCTCCTACCTTCTCAGCTAAGTTAAATCTTTCAGATTTGTGTTCCTTCTCTGTGAAGGTACTTTTTGGTGATAACAAATTACTTCTCAGTCTTCTCTTTGCTAAGCTAAGCAGATGGAGTTCTTGAAATCTGTCACTGCTAGGCACTTCCTCCAGCTTTCAAAGCATTTGTCCAGGCTCCATCTTTGTCCTTTTCACTTCTGGACTTCTCCTGTTTGTTTCCTTCATTTTCACTTTTAAAGTACCAGCAGGATAATGACCTGTACTATTCCAGTAATGGTGGTTGCAGTGCCCCATTTAATGGTAAAATCCCTTCTCCTTATAAGCTGGCAGTTCATACACAGTGCCCATCACCACGGAAGGGCACTGGGAACTCCTGTTACCTTGCCTGTTCCTTAGAACCCTCACATCTTCTTGCACGCTGCTGTTTCCTAAGATGTGACTGTTCATCATGAACCCTATTCCTTTGCTCTGGGTATGAAACTTATATTTGGCTGCATTTTAATGCACATGGTGTGCATTACAAACATGCATCGAAAATCAAGGAAGCCTCTGTAACACTTTGAACTCAATGAAGAAAATTTAAAGCCTAATTTTAAGAGCTATAATTATTCTTCAGTCTCTTAACTTTATTAGCTCTAAATGTCAAATAAACTTTAAAATCCCTCATTTTTTACTTTCAGGACATTGGATTTTTATTTTTTAACTCAAAGATTGAAACTGTAGCTTGCTAACTTTTCAAGCAAATTACAGAATGCACTGTTCAGGCATGAAGCAAAAAGAGAAAAACATGCCTGAAGAGAATTAACAACATTAATAAGTGAACAACAGATGATAGAATAATTTACTGTTTCAGTACAAAAGGGCCTCTATTAGAACTAAATCCCTTTGAGGATGGAATAGAAAAAAGGCTACATGCTGTAATCAAGAAAGTAACCAGCAGCATAATCATTGCTAGAATCTGATCTTAATAACCTACCCTTACTTGGAAATCTTGTCCATGTACAGAAAAGACGTGACTGAAAATTAGTAAAACAATTATAGTCAGAGGCTGTTTATACTTCATGATAAAACTCAGTGAAAATCTTTGCCTTCAGAGACCAAATGTGTGTTGAGTTCCAGGTAAAATTCCCAATACAATTGATCAAAAAACCCTTGTCTTCAGTGAACGTGATTCTGATCAGTATCTGATAAATCTGAGCTTCCACTTAGATCAATGGTTTCCCTGGTAAAAGCCAGAAATGGAAGGAGAGCACTGCTTCCTAAGAAGGTGAACAACAACGCTGGGGCAAAGCACAAGAGATCCCAGTCCTTCATGGAAAGCTGAGCTTGCACAGAGCTGACTTGAAGTCACTGCACTCCCATACTCAGGCTTATCTCAGGGGTCTCAACTAAGACGAGGAAAAGCAGCCTGCCACACACACAAAATTTGCAGTGGAAAGAAAGGGGGGAACAGAAGACCCAGATCCTGCACACCTGTGCACTCATCCATAGCTGTGAATGCCCCCAGCCCTCATCCATGAGCTGCCCCACTGGCTTCGTGAGCCTGGCACTCCATTATGTTCACTGGCAAGACTGGAGCCTGGGGGTAAAACCCCCAGGGACAAAGGGATCAGTTTGGGTTCTGCCCACAAAATGTCTCAGCACATGGCTGGAGAGACTTGTGGGACACTAAAAGAAATCAATTAATACCCATTCTGTTCTGTACAATAAACCCACACGTTAAATACTGTCTGTGCAACAAGCTGCACTGTAGTGTCCCCGCTCTGTGTTCAGTGCAGAGGAGAGGAAATGCCACCCCATACAGGAAATGCCACCCTATCCAAGCTTCTTGGACAAGGGCTTGGCACTCACTTGAGCAATCTTTTGTGTCCCAGGTTAGAAAGGAACTCCTAACTGACTTCTTCCTGTGTGAGGAGAGAAGGGACAGTGTAGGACACAGAGCAGTCTTTGGTGTGTCCCTGCCACCCTGTACAGCCCCAGCCTCCTGAGGGCTGGGATATTATGTGAAGGCATAATGCACAAGCATGAGGACCAGTGGGGTAAAATGGGAATTCATCTAACGGCAAAGGGACGGTCTCCATGTTTCAGGATTAATCCTGGAAATGTCTTTGAGTTCATCAGCTGTGAATGACAGAGGTGGAGTAAGCCTTGGTTTTATTAGTCACAAGGTGATAATGAGCCACTGAGATGTGTTGGCTGTGAAGATAAAAAAGGTAACCAATAAATCTATTAAGCAGGGTACTTCCTACAGAGAGCAAGGCTTATTAATGCTATCACAGAAATCTCTGGAGAGATCTCATCCCTGCTGCCTTATACCAGTCACTCTCAGCCAGGAAAGACATGGCCAGCCTGGAGAGAAGTCAAAGGTGATGGCTGGGGGCAGTCACTCTCCTATGAGGGAATATGCTCAAGAGTAATTAGCTCAGCAGAAGAGTGTAGAGCTTATATTATTGCTCTTCATAAGTAATTCAGAAGAGTTAGTAACAGGAAGGGAAATGGGCCATTTAAGTTAAGCTAAAGAGCAGTTTTGGCACAAGAACGAGTGGTGTGAGAGGCTGTGGGGATCCCACTGTGCCAGCAAGGGAGCTGAAGGAAGTGAGAAATACCATTAACCTTCCTGGCTGTCCTTGGCTGTGGGCTGAGTAAACCAGCCCAGCAGCAGAGGACCCGCTAGGCTTTAAAAGGGGATTTAAGAGGTTAATGACAAGTTCATTGGAAGAGAGAACTCAGTTGTGGGTAGCTAGGAGCTTTGGGCTGGGGTAATTAGTGGGTAATACAAGCTGATGTTTGCTTTTCCAATAATATGCAGGTATTCTGAAATGCTGAGAAGTTTGGGGTATTGCAAAGGGTGAAACTCAGTTTGGTCTCTGCTGAAAAATGAGGTGATAAAGCTGAAGCAGGAGCTGCCAGTAAACACAGAACCTTCTGGTTTGAATCTGGGTCTTCTGCCCCTGTGCCTAGTGAATGAGTGTTCAAAAGGGTAAGGGAAATGCAAAAGGCAAAATGAATATATATGTTGAGATCAAGGTGGAAAAGTTCTATATTCACATTTTCAAGTTTAAAGTTACTATGGCCAAAGTACACTTTAGCTATTGGTAGCCCCAGGCATATATAGGCTTGAATTCTTTCATCTTCCTTCCTTGTCAGAAACTACATGGAGAGACACTTCACTGCAAGAGTAAACGCTCTGTGGTAGAGTAGCACAGAGGACAACATACACACTCTGCACATCTGTGTGCTCCCTAGAGCTATGGACACCTCCAGCCTCCAGAAAAGTCATTCCTTTTCCCTCTTATGCTGGCAAACTCAATGAAGAAGTATTCATTAGCACCAAGTTGAGGTGTGTTTATGGTGGCAAGTTTTGTACCTCTCCAAGCTATGGGGATCTGAAACTGTGAAATTGTTAAAAGGTGAGCCCAGGTGTCCCTGTGCCCTTTTTGAACGATATTCTAATACCTTTTGAATGTCTTCTTAGCTGCTTTTGAAGGTGTCCGAGGCAATACCTGTACTTATGGATGTTCCCTCCAGGTATGTGCTACTGAATGAGCATCAAATTCATTGTTTTTTTCAAGCTCTCCACCATTGCACAAAAAATACCTTCACGATTATGAAGATTGCTTATCCAAAACCCACACAGGTACCTCGAGTTGCCAAAAGCTTCTGTGGCAGAAGGAAAGCTGTTCTCTCCACCAACAGCACAGCCTCCATGTTGCTGTGCAAAGCTGGTTTTCAAAAGTTTGGTGTTAGCTGCCATGGGAGTGGACCAAGACACACGCAGACAACTTTTCTCTGTATCAATGGAGAAGTTCTTTTTGCCTTTGCCTGGTCTGAGAAAGTGCAGGTCCACTGACTGGATCTGCTGCTGCCTGTGACGACTGCATTATGGTTCGTTGGACTCTGTATGGGAAGCAGAGATCCCAAGTAGCAAAAGCTACTTCAGGGAAAAAAACCCAAATCAGACCCATCCTGGTAACCACCCTCCACCCCCCTTGTCACATATTCATTTTTACAACAGGAAAGCAAAAGTCGAAGAGCAAGACCAAGTATAAAACTTTTTGGCATTAAATCAGGGAAGGCAGTAACCATCCTGGCATCTCTGGCTGCCTTCTGAAAGCAAACACTTGCCCTTAGCCTGAATGTAAGGTGCCAGTATTGAAGATTTGCTAGGTATGTTGGCACAGAAAATGTTCTGACACAGGAAGACAGGGTGGGAGAGTGACAGCAGGTGATCAAGGACAATCCCCCCTGGTGAATGAGCATCAAAGGCTGATGGGAGAAGTCTGGACTTGGTAGGGGCGGGGGAGGAAGGGGTTTGGAGAAACACTGATTGAGGTCACAAAGATTTTCCTTTCAAAAGGAGAGAGACAGAAGAACATTAAACAGGTAATGAGAAAGTAAATGGAGGAAAGCTACTGCACAGTACAGCTGCATGATAATCAGGAGAGGTGATACATGTATTCCCTAGCTATTCGCATTGATCAGCCCAGGGACTTGGATCATGATGGTATCTGAGCATACAACAATGAAAGGAGATTTCCCAGGTGATTGTAGGCATGATCCAAAATGAACTACCTGCAGGTCTGTGGCTGTGTATACCAAATAAAATGCCCAGGAGTTCAAAGGCATACCCCAGACCCTGTCTGCCTCTGTTCCTTGGGAAGCTGAGGGAATGCATTTAAAGAGTATAAAAATGTGAAAATCAAGGTCTATAGAGCTCTCCTTTTTATGGAAAAATAACTTCCACTGAGATCAGTAGGACCCACTCATAAGTGGTCTGAATTGAAAACCTTTAAATCAGGCGTGAGTTCTCATTTGCTTCAGCTTTGCTTCAGCTATGTGTTGTTCTCCATTATTTCTGAGTTAAGAAAACAAGATCTCTGTTATTTCAGGTCTGGAGAGAAGTAATATTTCCATTTATTTCAAAAATCGAATCAGTTTTTTTAGTATTAAGAATAAAAACCCCCAAACCTTGTAAGCTGTGCTTCATAATTACTACCTTTTGGATTAGGCAGGACTAAGATACATTCGTTAAAGCCATTGTTTGTATAAGAAACCTCCCAGTGCTTCAATGTGGAAATAGGCTGCCCTAGAATGTGTCTGCATCCTCTCATCTGCACCATCATAGTACAGCAGAGCCTGGCAAATTAAATTACCAGAGCGTCCTGTTTTCTCCCAAAGAGAAGAAAAATTTGTTTGCCTCTTGCCCTGGGCTTTCTCACGTTGCTCGGAAAGCTCCCATGCACCGGCACAGTCTGGGTGAGAGCGTTGTGAAGGCAGGCCAGCTGCCAGGAAAGCTGCCTCCAGCTCTGCTGCTCCCGCTCCTGAGCTGTCAGCTCTGCTCTTCCAGGGGAGCAGAGATGTGGGGGGCAGCTGCAGCCATGCCACTCTGCTGCCCTCTTGTCATCACAGCACCTCCTGCTCGTGGGAGCAGCTCGTGGGAGCAGCTCACTGACCAGTGCTGCCCGGGTGGCCTTTCCTGCCCGTGTGCAGCACTGCTCTGCTTCCAACCTGCGCCTTGCTGCAGCCTCGGCACTGGCTTGGCTGCATCAGCTGCTGCTGCTGTTAGCGGTGCAGGTGGAAGGGTGGGAAAGAGCCTGAAGCCGATCCAGAAGAAGGCCTGCATTGATAGCGCTTTTCCTGTCTATGTGATGTGGGAATTGTAAGGATGCCAGGAATTCTGCTCCTTTTCAACATCTTCTAGCAAAAGAGGCTTCTGCTTTCTGTTCCAGTTGAAATGCTTCCACTGGTTGCACTTGGTTCCACCAGAAAAACAGGCTTTAGATCAGAGCCTTTGGGCAACTGATTTTATGGACATGTTACTGGCCTCTGGAGCCATAGTTCACCAGTGGAAACCCAAGGAAGGTTCCAATGGAATGTCATCTGTGAAAGGTGAACCTAATCTGAAAATAGAGCTCAGCTTCAAATATCAAAATTAGCTGAAATGGTTTAACTTCCTGCACAGATACCCTGGGATGGTCAAGAAAAAGTTCTGTGGGAGGCACCAGGGCTTTCTGAACCCTGAGAACCTTCCACAATTCTCCACCTTCTGCCTTTTAGTAGACACTTGTCCTTGGGTCTGCCACTTGGCCATGCCCCTAAAATGGCTCCAGTCACACCAACCACAGTTCAAACTGGGAATACCTGTATTTCCATAGCAGTGCCTCACATCAGGCAGTGGGTGCAGATTAGTTTGCATCCAACAATGGCCTCCCATCTCCTGGAGATTGTCCGGGACTGAAAACTCCTCATAGGATAAGCTGAATACACTTCACTGTTCCTTTGCATTATTGTCATACAGAGTACCATGACCAGACTGGAGGATCTGCTTCATATGCTGTTCAGAGCCCCAACTCACAATATTTCTATTCACAGTCCACTATGTGGGACTATGTCTCAAATTTAAAATCAGGCTGATGATATTTCTGGTTAGTACAATTATGCTTCAAAGGATACTAAACTATTTTTTTTGCATTAGTTTAGGAAAAAAAAATCAATCCAACTGAAAGAATGATATGTCCTGCCTTGAAGAAAGGAACCACTGATTGACTTTTAGCATATATAAATTCCTGCCAGTTTCTGATAAGAGTCACCATACTTCACACAGAAATCACTGCTGAAAATCAGAAGACCAAATTACTTTTCCATGTAGAGGTAATAAGTGCATTTCATGATGGGCAGAAAAGCCTGTTAGGACATTTCTGGTTCTGGGAATTTGCAGGCTAAGGAATTAGCAGAGACATAAAATGAAGATTGTTGGATAGGATAAAAAACTTAAGTTACTTTTACCAATATGCAGAGTGATGGACTCAGCAGCCACTTTACTTGAGCCTGTCTTTAACTGGGATTGGATTCCCTATAGGTTAAAGCTGCTCCAGTTTTACCATGTGGCTTGAAGCGTATTTTTTTCAGAATGAGAAATTTGCATTTAGATGGTCCAAGGTTAGTGCAGCTACTTCAATCTTGACATCCAGGGCCTCCCAGTCTGATCTCAACACTGGACTGCTCTGCCTCCTGCCTTGCACTTCTACCAGGGCACAGCAGCGTTAAATCTGATCCCAGAACGACTCCATCATTAATTTCCTTCCTTGCTGATAGTTTTTCTCCCAGAGCACACATAGCCACTCCCTCTCTGAAGCCAGAAGAACAACTGGCCTGAGAGCTGTGAACCTCATCATCATACACAACAGCATGAACATAGCATCTTCTGTGAGTGAAAGAATTTGACAAAGGCCAGATCAGGTGCCCAGGTCTCCCCAGCTGGACTCCAAGCCAGGCTCTGCACTTGCCCTGTCTGGTGCTGTCAAATGGACCTAGCTCTGCCCACCGTGGCCAGACCCTGTGGGTCTGCACCCCACTGCTGAAGCACAGCTCATGCTGTGGTTGTTCTCATCCTCCAGCTTGCCCAGCCCTGTAATGGATCCACCAGCCCTTGTTGTGCCCTGGATGCTCTGCCATGAGCTGGGTGTGTGTCTCTCCAGCCTTGGAATACACATGGCACCAGGAGAGCCTGAGACCAGCTCAGTGACAGCTTCTGCTGCACCTGCCTTTTTTCTTATTGACAGACAAGAAAGGTATCTCAGCCCCAGTAAATTATTCCCTTGGTTTAAAAGAGTGATTTTCAGTGATGTGAAGAACATTTCTTAGCAGCCAAGTGAGACACCTGTAGGGACATCCACATTTCTAAAATATCAATTAAATTAGATTTTGGGAGAGAGGATAGGTTACTTGTCAGATAATAACTAACTATATAACTTAAAAATCTGTGGGTGTTGAGCATTGTCCCTAATTTTTCTGCAGCTTGCTATTAGCTCACCCTTAGTGGAAGCACCATGCATTGTTAAGTGTCACAATAATTTGTGATAACTGAGTGTAAGTCTTACCCTCTCATTGTCCACAAAGCTGAAAAAAACATTTCTATGCATTTTGCATTTTGCTTTTTCTAAGCACTGGTGTCTTTCCTTGCCGTATTTAAACTGCCTGGCAGTTCATTTGGCCATTGTTGTGTGTGTGTGTCCCTGCCCAGTGTGTGTTATTTCAAAGTTGACACGATGACAAAAGCCACTTAAGGGTGGCAGCTAATAAGGCATCTGCTTTCCCCTGGCTTGCAAGGCAGCGGTCAGATGTGGGCTGGTAATAGGGTGCATTACCTTCAGGCTCCGGGTCACTGCTTCACCTCTGATCCTTGTCAAAAGTGACCACAACTTGTTCTCTGCCTGTGCATCACTAACCTAGGAAAATGCATTGATGCTCTTTCTTCCAGTCCTGTTGACAGCTATCTACACCTCAATTAGCCAGAATAGCAGAGGCAGACTGGAGTGAGTGGCTTTCTCAGCCTGTGGTGGGGGTCCAGCAGGTCAGCAGCGAGGGAGCTCTGGGCAGGCTGGCTGGCTGCAGATGGTGCTCAGGCAGGAACCATATTTCGATACAAATTTAAATAGCAGTAAAACAAAGCAAACTTGCACAGGGTGTAGCTTTTCTGTTGCTTTCTGGAGCACTGCTAATAGAAATCAGTGCCCATTTAATAGAGCGTATTTTAAGAAAGGGTGGAATAAAGAAAGGAAACTGTAGGATAAAACACAGTAATTTTCAGGGACCTTGGAGTCACAGCATAAAGTGTTGGTTCATTGTTTGTCTGCAGTGTATTCAACCCTGGGCTTTTTGCTGATTTTGGCTGGTTTGTGCTGTATTTGCACATATATCATGCCAAAAATGCCAGCCAGCTGTGCTACATTTGCAATGTAAAACACTACATATTTCATTTTTACTTTCTCTGTGTATCTTAAGATAAGGCACAGGTAATATTTAAGCCAGGAGGAGTTTTGTTATCAGCATTGCACAATTTCACTGATTAACAGCGATAAAACTAATAAAATAAATAATAATAAATAACTGTCAGGTGATTAGCATTAGCCACTTTGACCACATATAATTATCATTATCTTTTTCAATTTTCAGTTTATCACAATTACCATATTGTGCATATAGATCTGTTAGATCTATATAGATCTATAGATTTGTTTGAAGTCTTTATGGATGTCAAAATGTAACCAGAATTTAGTTCCAGTAAAAGGGCATATTGAGGACCTCCATTTGTGCTGATTGAATCATACATTAACCCAAGAGAACAGAAGGTCTGACATCACTACCAGGTAGTTAATGATTATGCTTTCTATTGTCTCCTAATATTATCTTGAAAACGGCCATGTCAGGAGGCCTAGAAATCCCTCAGAGCACCTTATGGTTTTTTATTTTCAAGTGTTCTATTGTAGTATATGGTCAGAGACAGAGAGAGAAATATTAATTAATTAAATGATCTATTAGATGTAAAATAAATAGAGTCAAAATCTGCTTTTTTTTTAGTCAGTTTTCAGTCAGGCAAATCTCCAAACACTTCCAGGCTGACGTCTTGCTGGATGTCTTTCAGAGCAAAGCAGGAGCAAACAGACTGAAATATCCCACCAATAGTAGAAACATATTTATTTCAGGAGGGTATCCCATGGGCTTTTGTGGGAAGAGCACAGGAAGAGCCACTCAGGCTTCCCTCTGGACCCGTGCCCTGGCAGGGTCACAGCAGATGCTTGGGGAGGGACACCAGCAAAGGGCGAGCAAGAATCTTTCTGCTCCTTTAGTGATGGGCAAACAGAGGCCTCCAGAAAAAAGGTATCTGAACTCCACCCACCTACATGTGAATGTTGTTCAGTCTTACTGGTGCAGAAAGATTTTATGGCCTTCAAGCTCAGAGCTTCAGAATTCATCTTCTTAAACCAGGGTAGATTTTAGCTGATAGCACCCATATATATTTGGGGTTGTTAGACTCTTTGAGGAATTAGATGCTGTGTGCCCTGGCTGCAGCAAGGCTGTGATGGGACGTGGGAACATGGCAGAAGGATGGCCTGGGTGTGGAATAAAGACAGTAGAGAGGCTGGGGGAGCACAGGACCTGGAGCAGCTGTAATGTGGTGCAGCAGAGCCAGGCAGGCACAGACAGGGATGAGCAAGGAGAAGGCAGGGCCTTTCAGGGTAGAGAAGATGCCAGCACATCACAATGGCATGTCTTTGGCTCAGTCACTTCTACAGAATCTAAGCTATTATTTAGTTGAGGTGCTTAAAAATTTGGATTTAGCTTGATGAAGTGATGATTAATCTTCAGTATACTCCTCTGTGATCATCACAGCAAAAAGCTGCACTTCTATGTCTGCTTATCATCTCTTCTGAAAACCTTACTGGTAAAGAAAGACTTGATTGATGATTAGATTTTTGTCATCAAATCCCATTTTTGTTTATGTGCAAAAAAAAAAAAAAGAAGGCCTCATTTTTGAGGGAAAAGGGAAATAAAAGGAAGCACAATAGCTGGGCAGTTTTCTCTGACATTCATGTAATGCAGTGTATGTCCTTATGTGACATTTATGTGAGAGAAAAAGAAAAGCATCGATTGAAAAAGGTTACAGGAGTTCTTCAGGCATGAAGTCATCTCCAGGCAGCACAGTCACTGCAGTTTATAAGCAGGTTCTGCTCTCACCCACTGCATTCACAGACTTAGGGCACCATTTAACCCATTTGCCTGCTGACACTTCTCTAATACCCAGCTTTGATTTTCCTTTCCAACACTAGCATTAAACCAGGAAATGAGGCCAATTGCTGATTTTAGGGAAGATGTTTGCAGCCCCTGCCCTTGCCATCCTTTCCTTCCACAGAGGAAAAGGGCACTGCACTGAGGAGCTGGGCACTGGCATGGGGAACTTTGTCTCCAGTTTGCTGGGGAAGTGCAGCTGGCACTCAAGAAAGGTCTTCTTCTCTCATCCCTAGGCACAGCTTTCTGTGAAACTGGGAAGTCAGACAGATGGACACAGGATGGAGATGCAGGCAGAAATGGCAGGGTGAGTACCACCACTTAAACTCTGTACCAGTTTCAAGTCTGTGAAGAAGAAAATCCAAGGCCTTCCCTTAAATAATCATTACACGAACATCTATTTCTGTAGCAGTCACTTTGCTTTTTTGTTTAGCTCTGGTTTCTAAGCACTGGGATTGACTCATGCCATTTCTTGAGGTTCTTTTTATTTCCACAGGCATGGCACCTACAATATTCATTCAGCTCAGAGCATGTCACCCTGCAAAAAGCACAGTCCCTAGGTTTGGCAGGTCTTGCACAGCCGAGGTTTCTGATGATGCAGGTCCATGTACAGAGGCATAACCAAAGAGCTGTGAAAAAACTGACAATATATTGATAGAAAACCACGGCAGAGAGGTGGAGGCCTCTCTGTTTCCATACTCTTGTGAGCTGTCTAACTTGTCTGAGGTGGCCTGGGGCACCTGGGGCTCAGGTGGTCCCACTTCACGGCTTGCTGTGGAAAACAGCTGGTTTTAAGAGAACACAACACTCCTGAGCGAGGGTGGCTATGTAACAGTGCTGCAGCTGCTCCTGCAGTTTCTTGATGTTAGCATGGGTTTCCCAAGAGCACAAAAGGTAGGAGTGGAGCTGCCTCCTCTTGACTCCTAGTCACAGTCTGTGCTTGCAGATGAAATTGTCTCTGTCACAAGATATAAAAGATGCATGATAACACTAGCATCTTCCAGTTTATTTAACTGATTATGAGTCTGAAAGAAATGGTAACCATGTAAACACAGGCTTTTACATGACACATAGGCAACACAGAGACAACTTACCCACCCCCCCAGCAGGTAACAATGAATGCATGAAATGTTGTGGGCTCATGAAGTTGTCTAAGTTCAAATGGTGCTTATTGTCTCTCACAATATTATTTTGCAATGTGTGATGAAGCATTACTTGACCAGAGTGACCACAGGCCTGCCTGCACGTGTGGGAGCACTGCCAGCCATAAGAGCTTCCCTTTCAGAGACATGTCTTCTGTGCAATTTTATTTGAGTTAGAATCTGGAAAACTTTTTAACCCTCACATACAAAAGGAAAATAATATACACTGCAATGTGTAAAGTTGTGTTCAGCTGGAGTCATACAACATAGCATTTGCTACTGCAGAAAGCAGCACAGTATTAAGCTGCATTATTTGAACCCAGATGTCTTCATAATTTTATTGAAAAATCTTGTTTATTCCCTCTTACAGGGTTCCACAGTCTTACAAATGCGTTCCTGTTTCTCTTTTTTTCTTTCATTCCCGAATTGAGTACATCACCTTCCACTTGCTGAAACTGAAGATGTGTAACACTTCTCCTTCACATGTCCTGGACAGCCTACTCCTGTCTTCTTTAAGTCCGAGAATTCTCTTTTCTTTTTTTTTTTTAAGAAGGAAACACCCAGGTTCCAGGGAAATTCTTTGTGAAACTCGTGATTATGAGTGAGGGTGGCAGGACTGTGTCTAATGACTCACAGATGCAAAGCTGTACAGCCATGGAAAACTGCTTAAAAGCCGCTTGTGTGCCTGTGTGAGAAAGTCTGGAGCGGAACACTCCTGCGACCCCGCAGCTAAGAAGCTCACGGTGGAGCTTTGCGAGTCTGTCAAGAGGCGGAACAAAAGCCCGGGGGGATGCGCAGGGACCTGCTCCCTCTCCTGGTAACAAGGGCAAAGCGTCGGCGCAGTGAGCCCCCTCCCTGCCCCTTCTCCTTCTCCTTCTCCTTCTCCTTCTCCTTCTCCTTCTCCTTCTCCTTCTCCTTCTCCTTCTCCTTCTCCCTCCCTGCCCCTTCTCCTGCCCCTTCTCCTTCTCTTGCCCCTTCTCCTGCCCCTGCCCTCCCAGCCCTGCTCCCCGGGGACTCTCCCAGGAGGAGGTGTGGGAAAGAAGGAGGTGACAAAAGCAGAAACAAAAGAACTGAGGTGCTGAAGCGTGTCCAGGGAAGGGCCAGGAAGCTGGTGAAGAGTCTGGAGCACAAGTCCTGTGCCAAGTGTCTGAGGGAACTGGGGCTGTTTAGCCTGGAGAAAAGGAGGCTCAGAGGGACCTTATGACTGTCCACAACTACTTGAAAGGAGGCTGTAGCCAGGCGAGAGTTGGTCTCATCTGACAAATAACAAGCAGTGGGACAAGTAGGGATAGGACAAGGGGAAATGGCTTTAAACTGACAGAGGGCAGGTTTAGATTGGATATTAAGAAGAAATCCTTTACTGTGAGGTTGGTGAGACACTGGCACAGGTTTCCCAGAGAAGATGTAGATGCCTCATCCCTGGAAGTGTCCAAGGCCAGGTTGGATGGAGCTTTGAGCAACCTGGTCTGGTGGAAGGTGTCCCTGACCGTGGCAGAGGGGTTGGAAGTGGATGATCCTTAAGACTCCTCCCAACACAAACCATTCTATGGTTCTATGAATTCCACACACACGTAACGATCACAATTCAGTCATTTCTAGAACAGCTGCTGCTTTAGTCTCTGAATTTGAGGGGATCAACTACCAACTAGACAAAGATTTATTACCACAAACACTCTAAGGAACAATTCAGATAAATTCCAAAAATTGGAAAGACAAAAGTAACTGCAAGAACAACAAGGAAATATTTAGTCTTGTAGCTGTAACGATGCAATGCATAACAAGATCCAAGTTATGTAAAAGTGAAACTGTACACTAAAAATAATGAAAAACAATGACCAAAAGGATCTACTTGGGGGAAGATAGATGTGGCTCTACAAACGTTCTGGACAAAGCCACAGCAGTCTTCAGGAGATTCTGTGATGCCTCAGTGAGCTCCTGTATTCCTCAGGCATGCTCATACACTTGAGCACCTAATGGGCATCTCACATGTAATGCTGTCTGCTCCACACATGGGCAAAACATCTGTCTGAAGTCTGTGCACCTGGCCTCCTCACTGGCTGCCCAGCTCCTGGCCTGAGCTGCCTTGGAGACAGACAAGTGAAAGACTTCTTGAAAAACAGGGGCATTGTACTTTTCATGTAAAAATGGGTGTTGTTGATTTTTAGAAATACCACTCAAAGATGATTCTTATTCATGAATTTTAGTATAGCAGGCTGACTTCTCTCTTGGTTGCAATGTGTTAAAGATGATATGGATGACTTGGTACCATAACAGTGTGTCAAAATATGTTATCACGGTAAGAAATAGAAAACAGTTTCTTGTTGAGACCTATGTTCAGCATTCTAACTGCATTTGGCAAAGCACTCAAATGTTTGTTTAAAATTATATTTATGTCCCACTGATTTCAGTGGGACTGAAATAAATCCCAAATGCTTCACTTAGCTGAGAATTCAGGCTTAGTTTTATAAGCATCCCCCATCACTACTGAATTCAGTGGAAGCTCAGGGAACTTGTTGTCCAGTAAGAAAAATAATATTTTATGAGGTATGATGTTAATGAAAAAAATATGTCTCCTCTCTGTCACGAGGGAAAGAGAGAAGCACAAGGCCATAATATGTTTAGTTGAATAAAAGAGCAGCACACTGGGATGCAGGGGCATATTAGGAAAGCCTCCAAGTTTTGTACATCACTAACACACGATGTTACCATATTTCTGTAGGCTGGGAGCTGATCTGTTAAAAGAGGAAAATGAATAAATAGAGCAAAGAAAGCATGAGTGTTGGTTTGGTATGATGTATTTAGTAGTAGTAGTTGCATGTTACAAAGTACATAAATTCAGAAATTATTCAGAAAATGAGATTAATGAGATACATTTCTGAGAGCTAAGGAATTGGAAGTTCAATGCTCCTAATTTGTTTCCTGGCATAGGAGGCTGCAGGCAGCTGTATCGTGTATGTTTGCCTTATAGGTAATTTTTTTTTTTTTTTTTTTTTTTTTTTTTTTTTTTTTTTTTTTTTTTTTTAACCACCATTCTTATTCATCCCTGGTCATTTCCTCCACAGATCCTGGTTCTGCTGGATGATTTTTACACTTTTAATGTCTGGAAGGAATTTGGCTGAAACCACAGTTTTTTTGATACTGATGACATCAGGGTGGACAGGAACCATGACACCAATGTTTGCCCTACAGCCATCCTGAGGCACTTTCTTTCCATTTTGGACTGACCTGTTATGACTATGCCTGTGCATATCCCAGTTTTGACAGGAGGGTTCAATGTGACAAGACACCAGGAAGATATTCTGGGTGCAATCCCACCTCTAAGGATCTCTACTGCCTTGATTTTTATAACTTGTACTGTGGAGCTATGAGAAAATGTGGACAAGAGCCTTAACTTACATGTGAAAGATACATCATGAAACTGAATAAATGTTTGATTTGAGGAATAGTAATTTCTCATCTCTACAGATCACTAGGTAAAGGTAACAAACATTAAAGAAAACAGCAGGACTCTGTTCTGTATTTTTCTATGATTTTACCATTCCCATGCATGGCAGTTTTATGCCAGTTTATAGACAGGATACTTTTTTGTTTCCGTTCCTGTCTCTCTAGAACATTATTAAAATCTTTGCCTGGATTGACCATAACAGGTGATTCTCAGACCACAAAATGAATCTGTGTCATTAAAAAAGGGCAGCAAGGTTCAAGTGGTTTTGAGTTTATGGGAAATGAGCTGTCACGTATTCAGGTCCCCAGGACTGCAGGCCTAGGCAGTGTTGAACTGCTATCAAGACTAGTCTTTAATGGCCAGCCTGACTTTGGGAGTTGGATGAACTGGTGGTGGAGATATAAACAAGGGAGTGTTCCGAGTTACGTTTCACAATGTGCTTTCACCTTAAACAATGGCAGAAAGCCTTGGGACTGGCTCTCCTTTCGTGCTTTGGGCAGGATGATCATCCCTGCAGGCACCCAGCAGTCACCAGCCTAAACCCTGCCATGGGTCTGCTGAGCCAGAGAAGGAGGGTGACCAAAGGGGCCTTTAGCCCATGCATTAGCACCACCTGATACAGTATATCTCCTCTGGGGCAGGGTGAGGAGGATGCCTCAGACCGTGACCATCACAGCTGTATGCAGCTGTAGGCAGCTGTATCCATCCAGTAAAACCCAGTGAAGTGCAGGGCCTGAGGGAAACACAAATCCTTCAACAACCTGAGCCATGCATTCTCCGTGCACAGCCGCCCAGTTCTTCATTCCCCAGCGCTATTGGTCACAAAAATAGCCTTTCTGATTCAAAAAGCTGCTACATCTGGCTATATATAGGCTGTTGTGTGTGCAGTTCAACACCGAGCTCTCCACACACATCAATATCCCATTGTGTCACGCAAGGCAGGGTCAGCCTTGCCTGCTGGTTAAAGAACACAGCACACAAGGGAGGGCCACAGCCCTGAGAACGGCGACTCACCTGCTCTGCTTAGCATAACAGGCTTGTGAAATGAGTAGGACTTGTCATGGCTGTGTCCCCGAGTGCCACCGTGTCTGTGGGATGCCGCCCGTGCGCTTCGGGGGAGAGCAGCCACCGTGCTACACGCAGATGAAAGCTGCAGTCACCGGCAGAGAGGAAACGGATGAAGCTCGGATGTCTTTTTGTGAATGAAGCTTATGTCCTGGTGACCCACCTCATGCAGAGGGGGAAGAGAGGGAATGTTGCTAAATATGCATTCCCAGAAGCAAACAGAGTGCAAGCTCATCATTCTCTTCAGAATGCACATGCGTGGAGTGGCCCGGAAAGCACCAGACGCTGCTTGTTAAAAATTGGCATCTCTTCAACACAGCTACCAGTGATTTTTCTGTAAAACACATTAAGATTCAGTATAAATGCCTTTATGGATTTCACACCACATTAAAAGGAGTGAGTGATTGACTACATTCCCAGTAGCTTATTTTTCATCCTTTGACAGCTGTTAACCAGACAGGAGCATTATTAGTTCAATTTCTCATGCTGTAAAAATATTTGGATATAGGAATTTGGCCAAATTTTTCCTTCTTGTTTCTGGTTTCCTATGAGAGTTGGCTGGATTGTTTTGACAAATCCAAGAGCGTAGCTAGCACAGCATCTCAGCACAAATGCTGGGTTTAGAGCCAAGCCTCTGGTTTTGCTGAGCAGATTTGAAACTCAAGGTAAAGAGACACAGGCTCTAATTACAGCACTCCTAAGCAAAGTTTCAGGGTCATCAGGGCTTGAATATGTTTTTGCTCTTCACGAAAATGAGTGCTGCTTATGGGGTGTGGGATGTCTGGTTCAAAAGAAGGATCTCCCTGACACAGTCAATATAGGGCATATGAAAAATTGATATTGAACACTAATGCTGATTTTATCTTGTATAGACTACAGACAGGAGAATGTCCTTCCTGTCCCTCAATTTCTTTAGTCTTTATTAAAAACTTTATTAAAACTTGTAAAACTTCTCTTTTATTTGTGTGTCTTCTGGAATTTGGCATCCCTTAAGGCAAACTCCTTTGCAATCAAGTGTTGAAGTCCTTACAGTGTAAAATATTCAAAGAAAAGAATTTCCCAAATGCCTCAATACCACTGGCAGGCTTTATAGCATCTGCTATGGCCCCCAGGGAATTTACACTACCCAGGCATTATTCATCATTTCAAGCAAAATGACTGTGCAAAGCAAGGTGATAGTTACACAGCATCAAAGTGAATGAATTGTTCTGCATCTGATTCAGAGGAGCCAACAGCATAGCCTGAGTGTTTCTGAGACATTCAGGTGTCACAGACAATCCTACTTCTCTCCTTCAAGCTCAAGGCTACAACAATTCTGCGACAGGAAACCAAGGGACTTGGTAAATCACAGCCATGTCTGAAAGAGTTCCTCATGTTCTGGGAAGCAAACACTCGAACCCTTCTCAGTACAGTCATCTGAATATGAATTACACAAGTTCACAGAGCATACAGAGAGAAAGTTTTGAACCGACTATAGGAGCAATTTTAACACCTACTTTCCTGGAATATGGTTATTTTCAAGTCAAGTCTGAGTTTTGAAATGTAAATGTTACAGGTCAAAGCTAAAATTACAAAGTAAATTCTTTTAAACATTTTTCAAATGTTTAATTTTTTTTTTAATAGGCATACTGGAGACAGACATATTGCAGGAGTATAAAGCATTTCTTGGTTAGCAGCATAAAATAGCTACTGCAATTTTAGCATTCTTAAACCACACTAAATACTTGTTTCTTGTTCCAACTAAATATTTATGACTTTATATGCAGATATATAATGTTCTAAGTAAGTTAGTGGCAGAGAAAATGTACATTTATCTTCCCCTCAGCTTTGAGACAAGTTAAGTTACATGATTCAGGGTTTTGCTTACCACACCATGGGAAGAATAAGAGTGTCAGTAAGGAAATTCTTCCTTGTAGCTAAAAGTCCTGGAGAAGCCTCATAAAATGAGCAAACAACAATCAACCAAGGAGAAAACAAAGCTGTCAGGTCCACTTCAATCATAAAGAATATGTTCACCCTGCAGAGCATTCACATTTTCATTTTCTAGATCAGAAGAGGGATTCTGTTTTGTCAGGAGTTTCAGAAAATGCAACATCTCATACTTGGAGGCTCCCTGCTTGTCCAAAGGCTTTCTGCCAGGCTTCCACATGCATGGGACAGAGCTACGTCAGGCAGGCCAGGGAAGGTGGCCCTGATCACTCACCCAACTCTCACAAATAACAAGCAACGGGGCAGGAGAAAGTGGCCTCACGTTGTGCCAGAGAAGGTTTTGATTTAGATAGGATATTAGAAAAAATTTCTTCATCAAACGGGTTGTCAAGCCCGGGAACAGGCTTCCCAGGAAAGCCCTGGAGTCACCATCCCTGCAAGTGCTCAAAAGAAGGGTAGCTGTGTCATTTATGGACGTGGTTTAGTGGTGAACACGGTGCTGCTGGGTTAATGGTTGGACTCAATGGTCTTGGAGGTCTTTTCCAGCCCACATGATTCTGTGACTCTGTCATTTTCTAAAGAGGGAGCCCAGAGCACAGAGCAAGGCAGCAGCATTAGTGCACCCAGCCCTGTCTGACTGACCCGTGCAAAACAGAGCTGAATAAATCCCAGCACAGAGCTCCATGACAAAATTTTTTAGCTACATGACAACCCTGTGGCTGGGACCTGAGAGGGTACCTGTGTCCATTAGAGCACCATTCCTGTACAGCACTTGCTGGGAGCCAGATGTGGTGCCCAACACTACACATGGGTCTCCCCTCCCTGCACAACTCATCTTCTTCTTTGCATCTGCCCCACCCAACAAGGGCACCATGGAGTAGTGAAAAAGGTCACACAGACAAGTGACTACTGCCAAACTCGATGTATGAAGCATTAGGCCCATTACTCACACGAAATGAGAAAGAAACCTACTTTTATTTTCCTAGGCTTATTCATATAATTAATTAATATCTCAATCAGCCAAGAACAGGCAAAGACATAACAGTATTTCAGTGCATTCCTTGGGGAAACACTGAACAGAGACAGCACAATTAATTTAGACAAGATCCATTTAGATAGCAAGTTAATTTTAATGGCTAGAAGTAGACAGGAGAACCATTTCTCAGAAAACACTGAGAAAGTCAAATTTCCTTTTCCCTTACCTGTTGTCTGTCTCCATCAAACATGCTTTTGTTTGAAGGCAAAGACAAGCAGAAAGCACAGCAAAACCTCTGTTGAATTTCTGCAGACTTCTGGGGCATTCAGGCCAGGTAATACAGCAACTCATTGCTGCTTTACCAGGTAAGCAAATTTGTCCCCCAGCTCATCTACACATTGAAACCGTATCAAAGCCTGAAATTACACGTCTGGCTTAACTATATTAAAATCAGTTCTCTTACATCCTCCTGGTATTAGAAATACAGCTTGCCAGAGCTTAGTCAATTAATTAATTAGATATTTTTTGCCTGTCTTGCAGTGATCTGACCAAAAATGGGGGGGGGGGGGGGGGAAGAAATGGCAAATAACCATCATTCAATTTGTAAGCAAACTAGGTTACTGTAAAGTTGTCCTTGTCACAGAGTGCCAAAGTGCAGTATGCAGTTCTCGCCTCCTTGTGGGTTGCCATCTGCCATTGCACCTCCCTCTCCTTCCTCTGGCTCCCTGTTGGGGTAAAGTTGATGTCAGAGACTTTGGCAAGCAGTAGGGTTAAAAAAAATCCAACGCTGTGAGTTCTCTACAGGCCAGTGCAGTCTGCTTCTAATATTGCTTCAGTCTGTGCCTCCAGGAAACGAAATGAAACAGAGCTTGTGCTGCTCTCAGGCTCAGTCCCTAAGTCTCTGCAATACAAGTGCACTGGAGAGCCTCTCTTCAGCCCAGGAGATGGGATTGTTGCAGGGAAATGTTTGGCATTCTTGCACCACACTGCTATGCTCAGTGGCTATACCACACTGTAGTGAAGCTGTGCTTTTGAACTCTGAACCGCCCATCCTTGGATATTTAAAAAGTGCTTCCAGTGTTTGATTTCAACAACTGTGTCTCTGAACAGCTCAAAGGAAGTTCTTTCTTGCAGCGTGAAGTTCTTCTGCCTGTGTTTGCACAGGTCATTCATTGCACTCCAGCACAGATTAGGCTCCACTCAAGGCAAATTTCTCTTGGAAATTGTAAGGCAAAATGGGATCTGCTGATTGCCATGCAACAACCAACAAATCAGATCTGGAGAAAATATCTGCTTTCTACCTCCACAGTTAGCTTGCAACCCAGGCTGCTTTTGCAGCATGAAATAAAAGTCCTGAGGGTTATTGAACAAGATTAGACATTCCCTGAAAAACAAAGCAGATTTCAGTAATTGTTTTCTGCTCTAGCTGACCTGAACTATGGTGTTTACATGAAAGGAAAATTCACTGACCACAAATAAAGAAGATACCCCTGTTTGCCCAGGAAATCTCTCCTGTAGCCATCTCAAACCCTCTTTAACACCTAAGTGGGTATTTACTTTCCTGACTTTTTTGGGAAAAAAGAAGCAGGACAGTAGAAGCTTATTAGTTTATGAAGTGTTTGTTATAATCTAATTTTATGCTTGTGCAAGATGGAGCTTGAACATTTTGGGCAAGATTTGTTCTGTAAAGAGCATGATATTCATGTCAAATACAAGGTCTGAATGTTGGGCAAAAGGAATGTTCAGGAGAAGCTCTTTTATGTATGTGGCTCCATCATTTCATTCTCACATCACAGTGCAACAGAGGGAAATGAAGTCCAATGAGTTTTTAGGTAACTCTTGCTATAACCTATATTTTATTCTATTTTAAGTTTGTAAAAATGTAATTTTAAATTAAATAGACATGTCTGGCTCTTTGGAGTTAAGCAGGCAATTAATAGAAACCACTGCAATCTAAGCACCCTGACTCACGTTCCCAGAGGCAAAGAGCTGCTGTGGCTTAGGATGCTCTATTTTGCAGATTAGTTCTCTCACAGCAGTGTCAGCAATAAAATGTTTGCACCTCAGCCACAGCGATGCCAGAGCAGGCATATCACTGAAAATTCATCATCATCAGAGGCTTAAACCAGACTGAGAACAAATGTTTTCTTCTTCCAGCTTGTCTACAAAAATGTTATTTCTAGGCAGTGGGGGAAGGATGACACCTGGGGATAGCTGCACTGGATTCATCAGAGCTTCTCTCTAAGTGCTGTGCAGCCAGTGGGTGCAGGACTGGGTGTCAGCATCCATGGAAAGATGTTTTCTCAGGTCCCTGCTCAATTTTTCTGTCATAGCAGAGATCAAAAAAAAAAAAAAAGAAAAGGTTTTTCTCCAAAGTTCATTGAATGGCTGTCCATTTTTCCCACAAAAGGCAGCACTTAAGCCCATCATTGCACTGCAAAGGAATATTCTTGAACAAACCCTCCCATAAAAGTGGCTTATTTTATGTGAGGCATAAAAAGATTTCACACTAAGGTAAATTAACAATTATTTGCCATGATGCAGCAACCTTCTCCTTTCAGAATCACTCATGCATCTTTACCCTGAGCAATATATATAGATCTATCTGTCCCGTGGCTGTAAGTCTTCACACAAATCTGCCAGGCATTCAGCTCTAATACCCTTCACATGAGGCTACTGGTTCAGCTTGTATCTATTGCTTAATCAATGAGCAATAAAACTCCAGCCGCTGCCAAACTGCTGCTTCAGCTGATAAAGGTTTGGTCTGCTTTGCCAGAGTATCCTAATTACTAATAATGAAATAATGTAAGTAGATCTGATATATTTGCAAGTTGTATATTTTTCTTTTACCGAAATGGAAACTAAGTCTTTGAGTTTTATTCCTCGCTGAATTACTCTTTCATTTGACTTGTTTGCCTCAGCTGCTATTTGTATCTACCGCTCTCCCCCTACTCAGTGCAGGGGGAAATCTTTAACATCACCACCTACAGGGTTGCAACATTTTCTGCAGCAGACTGGAAGATATCCCCATCTATCCCTGGCTAGAGACAGATTTAATACCCCTTCTTTTGCCCCAGTGGGTTAGAAAAACTGACTGGTGGTGTTGCAGCTTCTATGGACTGATAAAGATAATAGCAGAGGACTTGCTTTGCACCAGTAGCAGACTGTAAAGGGACTGGCAGCAGCCTCATAAACAAAATACAGTAACAAATATCAATAATTTATCATGTACTTCTGTTCCCTGTGCCTCTGCATTACAGAGGGCACTGAGCTGAGCCTGTCCAAACTACAGAAATCTCTGGCTGGGCTAAGATCCTTGGACCTTAGCACACCATAATAAGATTAACAGAGACAGTTTGGGGAATCTGCTCTGAAACAGCTCAGTTCCTATCTCCTGAGGTCCTGAAGATTAAATAGCTACTGGAAAGCCAGAAGCACTGGAGGTCTATTGAGACAGGTTAGCATACCTGCCATGGAAACAGTGGTTTCTAAATGGTCTTCCAGAAAGGTTTCTGTGGAAAGAACTGCAGTGAGGTAAGGGCTGGTACAGAAACACTGCTCACTGGCTGAGGGGAACAGATTGATCTCCCAATGAGCCAGCAGAGAAAGATCTTATGTCACTTTATGCTTCCTTGGTCTGGAAATAACCAGGTAGCTAGAATGCCTTACCACAAAAAAAAACAATTACCCACAGCAGCATCCTTAGTGGTTAAAGTGTAGAAAAGATGTTAGTGAGAATTTTCCTGCACTGGTGCCCATCCTGCTATCTTTTGGGGGAAGAAAATTTCCCTGCAGTGTGTAAAACATGGTTTTCTTTTTAAAAGTCTGGCAAAATATTTTTAATTGGTAGATGAATTATATCCTTTGTAATGTGGTGTGTAAATGTTAGGACACTTTTCATGTAATTTCCAGTCATGGTCATTAGAAATACTCTATTCAGAAATGCCTTGTTCTCTGCAGAGTTTACAGGTGCAGAGGAAGTAAGTGAAGAAGTAGCTGCTGCTCTCCAGTTTAGCAAGGTCTGGATCTCTGTGCGAGGTTTGCAGGAAGTACCAGAGACAGAGTAGCTAGAAAAAGTGCATACACTGCATATATGCAGGCCAAGGCTGATCTCCATCCATATTGTGATATTTTTCATAGAATATTTTGGGTTGGAAGGGACCTGTCTTCCACGTGCCTTAGTGTAGCTTCTGGGAGAATCTGTTCTGTGATTTTTCCCAGGTACTGTGGTGAGGATGACACTTTGCTAATTCCCAGGGTCCACCTTTGTACCCTTTTGAAAAATGGGTACAATGTTTCCCTTTTTCCAGTCCCCTGGGACTTCACTTAAGTGACATTACTTTTCAAACATCATGAAGGGTGGCTTGGCAAGTACACCAGCTAATTCCCTCAGAAGTCTGAGGGAACTCATCAAGTCTCGTAGACCTATGTATCTTCA
Source organism: Erpornis zantholeuca (assembly GCA_013400515.1). Lineage (NCBI taxonomy): Eukaryota > Metazoa > Chordata > Aves > Passeriformes > Timaliidae > Erpornis > Erpornis zantholeuca. The sequence continues at coordinate 144,848 of VZTN01031478.1, forward strand.
AGTTCCTCAGGTGCTTCCAAACCTGATCTTCCCTTGCAGAACCCTCCAGGGAGGGTAAGAGGTGTGGGAAGAGAGGTTGCCAAGGAAGATGGAAGCAAAAAATTGCCTTCTCCTCATTCATTGTTACCAGTGTGCCAGCACTGTTTATCAGTGTGTGTGCCTTCTCTGACCTTCCTTTTCTGGCTGACATACCTGCAGAAGCTGTTCTTACTCTATGCATCCTTTGCCAAGTTCAGTTCTAGCTGCACCTTGGCCTTCCTGACCCCATCCCTATGTGACCGAGCAACATCCCTTTACTCTTTCCAGGATACCTGTGCCTGCCTCCACTGTCTGTGCATTTCCTTCCTGCCCTTTAGCCTGACCAGCAAGTCCCAACGCAGCCATGCTGGTCTCTTGCCTTCCTTTCCTGATTTCTTATACCTGGGGATTGATAGCTCTTGTGCTCTAGGGTAAAGCAGTTTTAAAGAGCTGCCATCTCTGATCTGCTCTCTTCTCTCTGAGGAGAGTTTCCCAAGGGAACCTATTGACTAACTCCTTCAAGAGCTGCAATTTTGCTTTCCTGAAGTTTAAGGTCCTTGCCTGACCCATATGTAAACTCCACCAGCATGGGATCACTGCAGGCCAGGCTGACCCCAATCTTGATGTCACTGAGTAGTTCACTTGTGTGGGTGACCATCAGACCCAGTCTCATATCCCCTCTGGAATGGCTGTCTATTACCTGGGTTAGGAAGTCATCCTCTCTGCATTCCAGGAGTCTTCTGGATTTCTACACCTCACTGTGCTTCTTTCCCAGATGTCACAATTGCTGCAGTCTCCCAGCAGGACAAGAGCCCATGAGCGTGATTCCTTGTGCAGCTAGAGCAGGGAAGGCTTCATCAATAGGCTCCCCTTGAACAGTAAGAAACCAAATAAAATTTGCAGTGCAGCTCCACTACCATAAAGTTTAAAGGTATTAATGGCTGTATATCAAAGAGGAGCATTATATGTGGCTCAGGTAGCAGCCACACCTGGAATTATAAGCACTTCCAATCCACACAGCATAAAAGTCAGTGCACCGATAAAAAGAACCAAAAAATATGGTCCAGGGCAACAAACAGTATTTTAGACCTCTGTGCTTATTTTGGATGTGATAGAGTTAATTTTCTTCCCAGTAACTGGTATGGGCTATAATTTGGATTTGTGCTGGAAATGGTGCTGATACCATAGGGATATTTTAGCTGTTGCTAAGCAGGGCTTGCACAGTGTCAAGGCTTTTTCTGCTCCTCACACCATTCCACCAGTCAGCAGACTGGGTGTGGACAAGCAGGTTGGCGGGGACACAGACAAGACAGGTGACCCCAACTGACCAAAGGGATATCCCACGCCACATGGCATCATGCTCAGCATATAGAGCTGGGGCAAGAAGGAAGATGGGGAGCATTTGGGGTTATGGCATCTATCTTCCTGTGTCACTATTACATGTGATGGAGCCCAGCTTCCCTGGGGATGGTTGAACACCTGCCTGCCCATGGGAAGTGGGGAATTAATTCCTCGTTCTGTTTTGCTTGTGCACATGGCTTTTGCTTTATCTATTAAATTGTCTTAATCTCAACCAATAACTTCTCTCACTTTTACCCTTCTGATCTCCACCCCATGCTGCTGGCAGGGGACTGAGTGAGCAGCTCTGTGGGACCGAGTTGCCAGCTGAAGTTAAATCACAACCACCTGTAAAATAAATTTGTACTATATGGAGAATGTGTAAGACAAAGTTTGTACTATCTAGCATAGTGAATACTCAAGAGGGAAACAAGCAGGCTTTATAAATACTATCAAATTGACAGCACAAATGAAGGAAGGGAAATTAGTCTCAGAAAATAGCAGGTCAAGAAGAAAGGCCCTCAAGCTAAGGAAAGTTCAGCTTACAAAAAGCTCTTCATGGAGCAATTAGATGGTCATATATACATACCTAAAAAGAACTGGGAAATATGTGTTTTGATTGTTTAAAAGTTGCCATTAGCGTGTGTCAGGGCAAACGCTTGTTGAAAATTGCCTGCAGTAGCACAGAATGAGACATGCTCTTGGTTCATGGAATTAATAAAATCAGCTAATTGGGAAATAGCTCTGGTGTCTGAGCCCCCCTGTACCTGCTGTTTTACAGCTCTTGCAAAGCAGGCATATGTTGTCAGAATAAAATGTCATTATTCTGGCTGCAGTGAGCTTCACACTTATTTTACTGTGTTGTCAATTTCTGCATATGGCAGTATCAAATCCACTTCTCTTGCTGCAGGTATCTAAGTACAGTTTAAAGAAAACAGAAAATGTCTTTGTCAGAAGGCCAGACTGTCCTTTAAATACATGGAAAAGGACTGAGTGATCTCAGTTCTGACACTGATATCTATCCTTTTACATACATTATTCCCCTCTCCAGTGAAGTCAATAGGAATAACAGTTACCTCCTTCTACATTTTTATGGATCACATGCCAAAAGTACATGATGTGGTTTAGTTCAGAGTTTTTTCATTAATATCTGCAATATAATCAATGAACTCAACAGTACTCTAGAAACAGGGATACAGTCTTATCTAAATAGCTTTATTTGACAATAGAATAAAGAATTGGAATTCACAGTTGCTAATTTGTTTTCTCCACATGGACAGCTTTTCTTGCTGTAACAGCACTTCAAATATAATGCATTTAAATGGTTACTGTGTTGCGGGTTTTTCTTCTTTTCAGAGGAAAAGCAGCTGATGTTCTTTTCTAAAAAAGAAAAAAGGGTAAATGTGATTTTAGGAAGAAAAACACATTTCTTTTCATAGCAAAATAATTTTAAGGCAGGCCAACCTTGAGTTCAAACTAATTGGTAAGATTCCTTCAAATTAGTTATGGATTGTCACTGTCAAAATCTGTTTCTTTACAGTAGCATGACATTTTCCATCCCTTAAGTTCTCACAGGAACATACATAAATTTTGATGACAGAGCCTTCAGAAAGCCTGTAAAATACATGTCTAAAATGTGGCTACAGTCCTAAACTTTATTCAGAACTAGAAAGAATAATACTGTAACATCAGGCCATTTCAAGTTAGCAGCGACAACTGCTCAAACCAGTTCCTTAAGAGGCTCAGAACTGGGAGTGATAAGGACTGATTAAATTAATTGGCACTGGAAAACTCCCAAAGACTTTCACGTGTTTCTTATGCAAAAGAGAGAAAACTCACAACTATTCCAACTTTCCTACATTCATGAAAGATAAATATATCTAGAGTTCCTCCTGCTTTGGAAATGTTTTTGGAGAGCATACTCTACAGATACATCAAGTACCTGACACTGTGCTTACTCCACGGTTATGCTGATGTGAATAAAAGCTGGAGGGTCTCCTCAGAATAAAGCCCATCTAAGTGAAAACCAGAGTAAAGTCTTAAGAAAGTCTCTCTTCTCATTTAACTCATGAGGTCGATTTTCTAAAAAATGTTTAGTTCACATTAGTGAGTGTATTGTTCTAATAAATAATTCCTTAATTGCACTCATTAAAAGTCCTAATGACTTTACAACGTTATATGAAAGACTGAAAGTTAATACATATTTCAGTTATATGGAGTTCAAAAATAAGAACATCCTAAGGACACTGTGGGCATCTGTCACATGAGTGAAGAACGATAAATGAGGGCATGTATCATTATCCACTTAGATGCCACAACCCCATCTGTAAACTAATGAGAATTCATTACAAAGATACTAGAGAAAAGCAGATTACCTTGGATTTATGGAGAGGTAAATCTGGTTTTGCTTATTGTCTGTTTGCTTGTTTTCAAGGTCCTTACAAATGAACAGCCATCACCTTCTTTACCGTGCTTTTCTAGTTTTCTCCTCTCTGCAAAGTTGAAAAGATTAATATTAGGAACCTGATTCTGATCCAATCGAATCTATTGATCTGCTTTTTGAAACACCTGAGCTTAAGGCAGGGATGCTCCTTCATTTGCATTCTCACACTACCTTAGCAAGCATCAGCTGCTCAAGTAGGAGAAGATTTTCAAATGACCACTGATTATATATTCCCTTTAACATGTATGATTTTTTGGAAATTTTGCACTGACCTGAAAATCATGAAGAAGAGCTGGAAGAGACTGTGATAAGGGGCACATAAAATTGGGACAACCAGCCACAATACCCTGGAATCATGTAATCCCTAAGATTGAAAAAGACCTTTAAGATCATTGAATCCAACCATCAACCCAGCACAGTTAAGTCCACCACAAAATTCTATCTCTAAGTGCCATATCTGCACATTTTTTAACACCTCCAGGGATGGTGACTGCACCACTTCTCTGGGCAGCCTGTTCCAATGCTCAATTACCCTTTCACTGAACAAATTTTTCCTAATATCCAATCTAATATGGTATCTAGGGAGAAGATGCAAACAGAAATGAGTTAGGAGTCCAGTGTGAGACGGGATGGAGTACCAGCATTTCACAGAGCATCCAAGCCCTGCAACAGCATTTCTCAGGCCAGGTTTAAATAAAAACTAACTGGTTTTGCAGTGAAAATTCTAGCTCCCCATTTGATCAGATATTGGAAAGTACAAATAAACATGTAGTGTAAGGATACAGATTAATATATGAGTGAAGATGGGAAGTGTAGGGAATGGCATTTCTATCTTCTTTCTGCCTTGTCAAGGCTCACATCTTTACATTAATCATTATCATGAAATATTAATTCATTTTGAGAGGGACTTGCTGAACTCTATGGATTGTTTTGGTGTCTCAGGCCAGGAAGAGTGTGATGTCCTCTGAGGCAAGTGTCCTCTGAGGCAGCTGAATGTGTTTGTATGGGAAACTAGAGGGCTACAGACAACTTTTGGAGTGAGAAAGCCTGACCAGCGACCTCTATGCTGGCAAGGCATGCACAGGTTCTGCGTTCATCCAAGAGCTCCCTGTTGGACAGGAGCTCCTAACCACCAAGATGCAGTGAGGTGTCCATGAAGGTCTCTCAGAGTAAACCTCATTCCAAGTAATCCCTGCTGACACACAGTTAAGAACTTTAAAGCACTGATGTAAATTGCAGCGGTCTGGCAGCTGCTATACATTGTATCCAAGTTGGGCTGGATCAATAAGATCCAAAGTGTCCTTGGATTCCACTCTTTCTTATATCAGGAAGAGGCTCTGATATTTGTTCTTACTCTTCTGCCTAAACAAAAGTACCATGGTGTGGTACTGACTCTTGGTGGATCGCAGAGAGATCACAGCAAAAAGCTGCAGAAAGCAATTCCTTTTGTTAACTTGTCTCGAATTCTAATAGTTAACTCAATTTCTAAAGGGAAGTTCTGTAGCTTCCCAGGAGAAATCCTTGACTTGTAAATATGAAGGAATGTAAATATGAAAAATGTTTTGGCAAGGTGCTTTTCTTGATCAATGAAAGAGTTTTCTCTTTGTTGTTCATATTTTGGAGACTGTGCAGCAGAGACACAGACACAGTCGGACAGACAGATGACCCCTCCAGCTAACCTGCCTGGAGGGAGAAAGATTTGTCCTCTTCTTGATATTAATAAATAAGCCTTCTGATCTCATTTTATGAAAACAGAGTTGTCTTGTGGGGAAGGGCCCTAGAATAGGGCCACATCTTTTCTACACCATGGCACAAAGGAACAGGACAATATACATTCAACATAAAGCATGGAAACCCTTGGCCATGGCATGTTTCCCCAGTCAGGTCTAAATGGGGACATGTTTCCTGCTTGGTTATAACTAGTCAGTCCCCTCCTGTCCACCCCATACTGAGGTGTCCTGTTAAGAAAGAGGGCAGCTCAGCAGTTCAAGTCCTCACCTCAAGTCCTCACTATTCTATTTCATGAATAGAAATTTTGCTGCTCCCTGTTAAGGCTTGTTGCATATGAGGAACAAATTCTCTTGCCTGCAGTATTCTGGCAATGAGTACTTTTTGCAGATTGATTAAATGCTTCAGCTTTGCTCAGTCTATTAATCTCAGCAGCCATTTATTGCTTCATATACTACAGTGCATTGGGGATTATCTCCTAAGCACTGTGTGTAGAAGGCATGTAGCAGCAAGATACAAATCTTGTGTCTTGGAAACGCTTCTCTGGAAATAAAGAAAAGCAGCTGTCAGTAAAAAACAGGATGGTTTAGATTGGCACTGGATGCCTCAAACTTTTGTCACCAATACTACGAGCTACAATGTCCTACATCACTTCAGTGACACTAATTCAGAATCTGTGGGTTAGCATAATGTACTGCTGCTGCTACACCCTTTCTTGTCTCTTAATTCCCAGTGATACCTGACCCCGTGGAAAGGAGACTTGCAACGCTGCAAACTTCCTAGAACAACATGAGCAATTGCTGTTGTGTATTGGCTGGAACATTCAGCCTCTTAATCCAGTGAACTCTTATCACTTCCTTCCAATGTCACAGGTATTGTTATTCTGCATGTTAAGAATATACTTAAAGGTAATAAGTTCATCCTAGTGGACTAAGCATAAATATCAACTGTGTTAGCAGTGAGGCTACCGGCAGGAATAAACCAAACCTCTTACTTTATCCTGAGTTTTTAACTACCCTTTTTTCTTTTGTTGTGCAAAAACTGATGCTTAGCTAACATTAGTAGCAGTGGAGCTATGCCAGTCCACAGCAGCAAAGGAATGGCCTCTTGGCTGTTCAGCCACTGTTACTGACTTTGAGACATCATCTGTCACTCTCTAAATCCTTTCCTTAGTTACTTGCTTAAAAATTGGATTGTCTTTCATTTCAATAATGTAAAAACAAACAGGTACATGCATCAGGATGAATTCACTCTGCACTGAGTTTACAGCATGGTTAACCACATTGTGTTTACTATGGATGTGTTATTTGGATGGGTTCATATAGCACTTATTTCAGAGAGTTTGATACCCAATGAGCAGTGAGGCACATGCACAGAGAGAAAAGACTGACCAGAGTGTTTTGACGCTCCTTGCTTTCCAGCTGCGCTGTTTATCCTGCTCTAACACATTGGCATTCAGATGGTCTATTTACGCTCATCTCCTCTCCCTTTATGCATTCCTAAGTCCTTGACTCATTGCCTTGCTAGCCCATAAGAGTGTTTTACCTACCCTATCTCTTCTGATGGACACATCTTCCACACTTGAACCCCCTGACTTACTGGAAACGATGGAGTAGAAAATAGAAAGTGGTTTTGAAGCTGAACATTGCATGAGAAGGATGATTTATAGGGCGATTCGAACACCTTTGAAAACAACAAACAAGATCAGAAATTCTCAGCACCTGGCCAGGCTACACAGTTTCCTGACAATCTACTTTGGCAGTGACATGGAGAGAGTTTAGGACATGAAGGAGACCTTCCAAGAGCACAAAAAGGCATTCTGTGTCTCCCAGAAGGGTGACATGCTTTCTGCTCACACCAACCTGGGCACTCAGCCCTGCATCTCTGCTGCCTGAGCATTCAGGTCACCAACAGCCCAGACGAGAGCGTCGTTTCTCCCCGGCTCCTTGCCATCCTCATGTTACTGCCTCCCTCCAAGTCTTCAAAATGTTTCTTGGCCACAGTAAAGCAACTCCCCCACTTGCTCCTATTTCCCTGACCAAAAAAGCCCCAAATGTATATCCCATCACATATGTATTTACCACTCAGTTGGCTTCTCTTTTGCAACAGTGACCTCAGTTCCCCATGTCACTTTTTCTGGTCCTCATAATATCAAACAGTTTTTTGGGTTTCTTAACTAAAATTTAAGTTTATCAAGATCAGCCCAAGTATGGTTATCTAACACATGATTTGATGAGGAAGGTATTAACTTTGGTATTAACACCAAAATGTGTTAAGGAAGGTATTAACACCAAAAATTTGTGCTGCTTTTTACGTTATCCTGTTAATTCTGAGTAATGTTTTGGAAATTTATTGAAATGGGAATCAGTCTTAGATTTTAACATAATTCATTTTCTTTCTTTTCCATCCATTAGTTCAGTGATGACAAGGGGGGAGAGGGGAAGCTAAATTTTTAGTAGCTTTCTTCCTTGTCCCAAATGTATTACCTCACTTTTTCCAAAATTTGAGTTTTTTTCTTTTATTTGACAACAGCCAAAAATGAATTTGTCTTCCTTTCCCCTTCCTACATGAGCATGAGCCCTAAGTGTTTCGGCCTTCACCATTGCATTTTAAAGTTTTGTGTGGTGGTCACATCCAAAAGAGAAGCAAGCAATGCACTTGTGGCAGTGCAAAGCACAGACCTGCCATGATTATTCCTGAGTGCAGAACAGCCAGAGTGGTGCACCAAAGAGCAAGTGCTGCTGAGAAGTTTCTCACAGCAAGGTAGGGTCACCCTTTCTCTGTTCCCATGCCAGTGACCCAGCACGAACCTCAGTATTTTGAGAGGTCAGAGAAAACTATCTGTGGTAAGGAACCTCAGAGAGAATCTGGACAAAGTCATATCTCCAAAATTTCCTAAGATTTTGAACTGCAGCATAGATATTGATGGGGATGAAAGAAAAAAAAATAAAAACAACAAAGAAAACAAACCTGAAACCCATGAACCAATCTTTTCAGTTTCGCAAATTCAGTACCTGTAACATCCCTTTGAGGTATCAGGCTTAACCATTTCAGTTTTACATGAACTGAAAAGTAAAAGGTGAAACAAAGTTCAGGGATCTCCTGGGAGTCTACAACTCTCTGATACATGGAATGTTTCTCAGACTAGAGAAAGTGAAGGACAAGTGGAAGTCAAAGGCATAAGACCAAAGAGAAATGTATAGAAAGTGCTAAAAGAAAGAAATAGCTGCCAGAAAACAACTGCAAGGTAACAGAGCACGTTCTGGCCATAACAAGGAGGGCAATTAGCAGCTATGGAGAGTGTGTGATAGCACAGGGGCATTATCAGTAGGTCATTACTATTACTGGTAAAATAGTCACTCAAAGCTTTGCCATTTCTGTGCCTCAGTCTGACAGAGACCAAAGTGCTCCCAAAGGTGCTATGAATCTGATACAGACCTTCAATACATGGAGATTCCCAATAAGAAAGACTGTTCACCAAGGCCCTAAGCCAAATCACATTAATTTTCCTCTTTTCATAGTACAAAATATTCTCAAAAATGTGTGTATACCCCTTCGGTGATATTTATTTTGATGCACATCAGGGACTAAGGAATCTTATTTTATCTCCTTAGTGAAGATACATCTTATTTACTGATTAAACATCTTCTACTTTTTTCTCATCAGCTGTTTCTAAAATTCACAACAAAAATAACGAAAATAAATAATTCTGAAAGGTGAAGCATTCTCACTGATTGTGCAGTTTGAAACAGAAGAGTAAAATCTTTCTGAGGGAAAAAATCTGGACAATGCACAGGAAACTTCTGGGTCTGTTGGTGAAGGCTCTCACACCAATCACCCACTCTGTGCTACAGGTAAACAGCACAGAGGTGTCCTGAAAGCACACACAGGCTGCAAAATGATCCCTCTGATCCATCCTACAGAGCCCCTTGCACCTGGTGGGCTGGTGTGCACTATCCCCTTTTAAAACTCACATGGATAAGCTTTGCAACTTACAGTTTCCAAACAGTATTTAAAAAACTTGTTCCCTCTTCATGACAGCTGTGCCAGGCATTTCAGATTGTGTGCTGCTGGCAACTGCTGTTCAGGAGAGCATCTCGTGGGCTGTTCAGCCTGTTCTGAAAGTCTTCAAACCTCTATTGAGCATCCTTGAGTTGCAGGGCACTAGATTGTAATTCCTAAGGAGAAAACCTACAGTCTTGCTGTAGATTCTTCAATAGTGGTGACATGGGGTTGGGCTTTTTGTGTCCAAGGAAAGGTTTCCTTCATGTTGGCAAACTTTTGAACACCGTGAGTTTCCCATGTTCTTACTTCTAGAAAAATAGCCTTTGACAATCTGAACTCATTCAGCCATCACTGGTCATCCCAATTCTGCTACAAAATCCCCTCCTCTGCCTGTACAAGGTAAATCAGTAGGAACTAAGATGATGAATACATTTAACAGAAATAAAGCCAAAGTATGACACACTGGGGAAAGATTGAGGTGCTCATTATAAATGGAATTTTTGAGTTACCAGTTTATTAGGGCCTTTTTAAAAGTCAGTGAGCATGTAAAGAAGACTGATTTATTTGATATAATATACTTTGATTGCCAAAGTTTTCAGCAAGCTTCTCAAAGAAGCTAAGCCTCCTGAGAAGAAAGGAGGTGTTCTAATGAACTGTCTTACACACCCATCAGTTAAAAGATGGGGAATAAAAAACAGGAAGACATGGCCAGGTTCTGCAACAGAGGTTAGTTACAAGATATTACTATGGAAACCTATGCTAGGGCTTGTGCTGTACCAGATGTTTAAAAGTTATGGAGCAAAAGGGTTGAGACTGAGGTTGCAATGTCTGCAGAGCAATGTGTTCAGAGGAAAGCTGACTGTGAAGATGTGCAACAAGGATTCTTCTTGTATTTTAATTGGTGACAAAAAAAGTGCATGAAACAGTGTGAATACATACAATGTATGTGAAGCTGATACACTGCTACAATGTAACACTGATTATATGAACTGCATATACATAGTGATAGGCCATAAATTAGCTATTTCCACACAGGAAAGTGGGCTTGGAGCAATTTTTCATGTTCAAAAAGACTGAATTGCATATTAAGCATTGTGAGAAAGGGAGCAGAGAAAAATAACAGTAAAAAAGGTCATACAGTTGTAAAAATCTATCATGCATTCCCATCTTGACTATAGCACATAATTCTGATCACTCACTTTCACAAAGAGCGCAGGAGGGAAGGAGAAAGCTGTCAGAACAAGAAATGCATAGAGTGGCTCCCATATGATGGCAGACTAAATTCTGTGGGAATTTTCAGCTTCCAAATGGTTTGCAAAAGGTGAGCAGGGAACAGTCTTTCACTATTTTTCCCAATTCAATAGTCAAAGGACTTCAGAGCTCTAATTTCCAATAAAGAAAATGAAAGGATTTTTTTTTCCATTCAGAATTGAATGATGAAGCTTAATGGCAAAAGATATTCTGCAGGTGAAAATAAATTACACAATTTTAAAAAGGAATTACAAAGTTAATGAAAAACGGAGCTATTGGTGTAAATTTAGAAGGGTAGTCTGCGTACCGTGTCCATTGGAGGAGAAATTCCTTACAAGGCCTTTATGAACATATGTGCCCTATTTCAACATCTTAGATACATGGTGTTGAGCTAGCCAGACCTTTGACATGATCTACCACAGAAGTATTTCTATTCTTGCATTCCCTGGTCTTGGCAAGAGCCATACCCAATGTGAAGTTTTTCAGAGATAAGTGACAGTTCCTACTTTTTGCTTCCTTACTCTGCTGCTGTAGAGTTTTCCCTAGTCCAGGTCTCTAGAATGCTTGAGTCAGGACTTTAAGGTCCCTTCCAAACCTTTGATTTGGCAAGCTCCAGTGCAGATAAAATGGAAGAGGCTGCTGCTCAGGAGCAGGGTGCCTGGGAGAATTATGTCCTGTGTCTATCCACATCAATCACCTTTTTGTCCTGTGCCACAAATCCACAGTCAGACAGCAACCAGCTTTTGTGGAAAAAGACAAATTGTGGTACTTTTTACACTTACATTAGATGACACAGAAAATGTAGGTTTACAGCAACCAATAACAAAATATGCTTCTAATTCCAGTGATACAATCTTAAAATGCCCTGTGTCCCCCATCAGTCCCAAGGAACATGAAGTTCTAACTCAGCACTGAGGGAGTACTTGCAAAGAAATCACCACCACAACAAAACAGTGACTTACAGCAAGATAAAAGTCTAGTGCTTCTTTATCTCTACTTATTCCAGAGCAGATAATGTGAAGCAGTTAAGAGAAGCATCTCATTTCACTGGAAAGCCTCTCATGTGGAGAAATCCTGAGTGTGAAATTAATCTGTGGAATTTTTTCAATTCCAAATTTTTCCCTCATGAGGTAGTTGCCCATGAAGCTTAAGGCCATGCAATTGCTTTTATTATCATCATGCAGACAATATAATATTGTAGAGACAACTACATTAGAAAAAGACATCAGTTAGAAAAGATATCCTCCATATAGGTGTCAGGACTGCACAAAGCCAAGGTCTGTACTGTGCTAAACTTTATATTAGGAAGACATGGGGCAGAGGTGTTTATCCAGGACAGAAAATCTATTCCAGTCTTAAAAGGCTGACAGATCATACTGCAGGAAAAAAGGGTACAAAGGAGCCATCAAATTGCTCTGGGGGAGTTTCTAAAAATTCTTCTGTGTGAATGAAGTGATTAAAGGTCTTGTTATTTCTCCCTATATCTCAGTAGATCATGTGGTTGATAACTACATTTTGTTCTCCATTAAAATGGCAACTTTGCTAAAACCTTTGCTGGGTTAAAGTGTCAGACAGTCAACATTTGGTGGGATTAATCACTCCAGAGTATTCAAAAGCATCTCCAGTATTGCCCAAAGAGGCTGTTTTGGGATAGAAAAAGAGGCCACATGGAGGAAGAATTGGTGTAATCCATCTCTCTGCTGGCATTATCTGAGCTGCTCTACTATAAACCCAGAGTCCATGGCTAAAGTTGCTTACCTCCACCCTGTTGTGTCCATGTCACTCAGGTGACATGATCATATATACATTCATGCCAATAATGCCAACTCAGCAATCACCAGGTATTGCTGCCTGTTTCTCAAAGTACTAAAGCACTAAAACTCCCTTATTCACCCAAGGGCTCGGTCTTGCTGCCTTAAGGAAATATAATAGCTGCTGCTTTACTTTAAAGGAAACAGTTCAAAAGTGGTTAACCTGATGAATGTGGTACAAACCCTAAAAAGCTTTGCCAGCCGTTTACTGCACTGTTTACCTGTTGTTTAAAGTAGTAGCTGATAGGAAGGCTCAGAACACTGAAGAACAGGAAAGCAAAATTGAATTAAGCATGTACTTTTACATGGTAGGTGAGTGCATAGATACAATGTCACTACCCCTTGGCTGAGAGTACTGGCAGTGTCACTCTTCTGGCCCCACCTTTGTCACCTGAAGGTGTTACTGTGGGTCCCTACATGTAACCACCCACTGGCACAAGGGTCCCATCCAGCTCATCACCAGGTGAAGTCAAACAAGTGAGCACTGCTCAATCTGTTCTGGTGTAAAATCTCCAAGGTTAGCACAGTCCAGTTTCAAACCAGCTGCACGCAGATGCTTTTGCCTGGGTGAGTCTGAGGAGCCCCTTCGCTAGCTCTGCTCCCCAGTGGGAACTTCCAACACAGAAGTAGTGGTGTCCTGGTGAAGAGAGTCATCTGCAAAGAGCATGTGGCTCAGCTCTGCCTGCAAGTCCTGCAGCCTCTGAAAGATGCAGCAGTAGCAGCACACTGCCTTCATTTAGGGGAGGAGGTATGTAGGAGCAAGCAAGCGTGACCAAAATGATACAGAGCATTAACGCACAAACTGGACAAATCCCTGAAAAGCTGTGCATGCACAAGAAGATTCTCATAGCTTTCAGTGAGGTCTGCCTTTCCTGCCAAGTCTGTCACTCTTGGATATTCATGATTTAAGTCAGCAGTGTTTATTTTATTATAAAAGCTCTGGAGGTGGTAAGGAATGCTAAATGCAATCTACCTATAGCCAAGAATTAACATTCATATTTAAGTCTTTAAATCAGTTTTGTTAGTCTATTTGAGTTCAGATCAAAAAGTACATTACCTTTGCCAGCTTGCTGAAGACTCTGAGAGCTATAATTTTTTAGAGAGAGATCACAGAAAAATGTGACATAAACAACGTTCTGGAATCTGTGTTCCCACGTAGCTCAACTTATCCAAGTAAGCTGTGCTAAGGTTTTGTGATTCCAGTAAGAATACTAACTTAAGCCTAACATTATTTAAGCCTGCTATTTCTTTGCTTTTCCTATTACCTAATTTGTAACTCACACTGAGTAGTAACCAAAGTTCCTGCTGGGAAATTTTTTGAGTGGTTTTTCTTTGCAGCCCATTTGCTTTCTTATAGTTGAAGGAGTTGGGGCTAGATCTGCCAGACAACTCTAAAAGGCTTTCTGTAACCATGTTATCAGCCACCTCATGTTTAGAGATGTGATTGATTGGAAAAGGACTTTCATTTCAACAGAGATCTCAGTTTCTCGTGGAGAAGTTTACTTGTTTTCTTAACATACAATTATCCCTATGGTTCTAGAAGTGGTAACAGTGAAAAGGCTAAATGAATTTGAAATAATTATAATAAATATATAATAATATTGCATATTATATAACACATATTATAGCACATAATATATAATACAATTTATGTCAACTGATCAGCTGACATAAAGTCTCAGCCTTATTTTATCACATCGGAATATGGAAACTACCCAAACTCTGTTGTGATTTCTGGTGGGTTGTGTACTCATTTGTTAAGGTTACTCAATCTGTTTGCTGTCTTGTAAGGCTCTGGTGCTGTGTTATTAATACTGGGCCACTACAGCACAAGAGAAAAGAAAGCCGATCGGTATCAGAGAGGAAATTACATTTCTGCCCAGTTAGCTGGGGCACCCAACACATGATTCACACTGATGACACTTTATACTGCTTCTCTAAGTTATTCCTCATCCAGTACCAGTGCTTAAGAGGACAGTAAATACCTGATCTGCCAAGCAGTTTGTGCAAACAAAGTTATCCCCTCAGAACTTCTAGAACAAATCTGAAGCCATCAGTGAGCTGTCCTACTTCAGCACCTTTCATCCTGCAGCTGTGGCACTTCAATTCCCAGTTGCCAAGTACCCAGGGCCTCGCATGATTTCTCTTGGAAACAAAAGTTAAGACAATTAGTCCTCAAGTCTTTAAAATCCACCTGCTTTACAATTAAACTGATGAACTGTGAAGTCTCACCTTGTTGTGTATAATCTGCCTCCTTCAGAGCAGTTCAGCTGATGCACCAGAGTCTGTCCAGCTCCAGCTTGTCCACACTTTCACTACGAAACACAATATGTATGTCCTCTGTGACTCACTGCTGCTGGACCAGGGCTGCCATGGATCTGTGAGTAATACAGGAGTTCACAAACAAGCAGGGCTTTGTAAATAATATAATGCCACTGCTGGTGGTAAGAACATTCTTCCAGGAGAGGCAAAACTATGTACCATAGTTCTGGTAGATCAAGCACTATGTCTCCATGAGACATGAAAATGCCAGGGTTGTTTTATAACTTTTAGCAAACAGGCTTAAACAGTAGCTAAAAAACCTGGGACTTAACTTTCATATCATCACTGGGACTGGTAACAGCAGAATTCTCATTGGTGTCAGTGTCTCCTAGCTGACACACCACAGATCATGGCATTGCTACAAAATTTGTTACCAGTCACGTTTGAACTCGTGGCTTAGGGAATCAACATATCTGGAGGTAGGGAACACACAATTATATCAATATCTGAGGATATCTTTCTCCTGTTGCATGGTGTTAAGTGTCCATGGGGTCTTCTCCACACAAGAGACAACAGTCCCTGTACTACACAGCCCCACCTATTTACTCTGTCCCAAAACTGTTCAGGAAAATAAATCCTGATCCAGCTAGAAGACTCTCAGCACACTTTACTCACAGCTACACACTCCCTTACCACTAAAAGGGGTTGTCCATCTATTTCCCTCCACTTCTCCTCACTGTAAACAATGCACAGAATAATTATGGTTTTCTGTCCTGTGAACACTGGAGGGCTGCAATTAAATGTATTTTTTATTGTTTCTGAAGTATGCACATGTTGGTGGACAGGTTTTCATCTTATATGTGTTTTTTTCTTTCTATTATTGCTATTTCTCAAGTTTTTTGCTGATATTATTTTCTGATTGTACTTTGGGACCTCCTTTTAACACAATCACATGGCCAGAACAGGTGCTAGGACAAGTTCAAGGAAGATTTTCCTGTAAATAATCTCACTGATAAACAAACACCAAGATGATATCTGGATACACAGACATCACAGGGTAAGACTTTTAACAATCTAGAAATTACTGATTCTGTACATAAACCTTTGACACCTACACCTATGCTGCCAACTCCTCATCACCCAGCTACTGTGGGGTTAGGAAACTTCAGAAAAGAGAAGAATCCCACCCCACCTTTGGCTGATACCAACGGAGATAATACTGCTGCTTCCAAATCTAACTTTCATGATAGCAGGTTCAACTCAGCTGTCTAGGCAACACCTCCTTCATTTTTCCTTTCTCCATAATAATGCACTAGCTCCCACAGCAAAGGAAAGAAGCCAGCTCAGCTCTAGAACAAGGATAACCAACCATCCTTGCATGGCTCTCCAGCAGAGCCAATGAGCCTGGCAGCAAGAGGCAGTTTGAGGCGCGAACACTTGTGTGGCTGCAGAAGATGCAGCAAGATTCAAGCAAAGTTTGTTTGCTTGGCCCCAGCGCTGCATAAACATGACTGTTGCCATTCCAGAGAGAAGCTGGCTTTGGATGCCATCTAGTCTTGTGTACATTTCTCCCTGTGTATATTTCTTCCTTTTCCACTAATGAACTCTACAAGAACTGCAAAGAAAGAATAGAGGGGTCTTGGAATCCCTAGAGGGATCTAGCACTTGGAAAACTAGACAATCTAGCAAGGGGGAGTTGAGAGCTGGCAGTGGATGAAGAGCTTCAATGTGACACATTTCAAGGGGAGTTCAGTGAGTGAAAGTCCAAAATTTCAGGTGTGGTTACACTGAAAAGAAAAATGTCATTTGAAAAGAGAAGAAGAAAAAAAAAAAGGAATGGAAGTAAATATGTTGATTTTTAAAAAATAAAAAGGGGAGAGTGTGAGAAGATAACACAGGGACCTCTCTTCTCCTATCAATCACAGGTCTTCTCTCTGCCTGCCAGAAGATACAAAAAGGTTAAAGTGCTAATATCAAGAAGAAACATTTTGTGTATTTTCTTCTCATCCTGCTCCCCTACTATCAAATATTCTATTTAGTTCTTTTTCACTAATTCAATAAAGTGTAATTATTATTTGACTTGATTTTCTACTTTTCTACTTTGTCATTTCTGTCCAGTTCTCAGAAAAGTGGTCTATTACTGGCAGCTGAATGCTATACAAATTTCTGGCCCAAATCACAATCTGAGCAAAATCTGTCTCTGGGGGGAAATTCTTCCCCAGAGAATGAAAGAAAAATACTGATATTCACCATAATTTGTCACTGGATTGGTACAGAGTTCAACAAAACAAATGCACTTTATATTAAGTATTTGATCTGGTAGCTGGTAATTCAAAAAGTAGGGATTTTATAAGAATTTTTTAAACAGAAGTTTAACATTTTTCAATTTAGCCAGCTTTTAAAATGTCTCTCTTCTGCAACGTGAATAGCTGAACAGGAGAGTCTTGCAGATGGAAGGCACAGATATAGCTACAGAAGAGATGTAAAAAATAATTTATTTGATTTATAGTCTCTTCCAACTTCTTTGTGTTCCTGTAGCTTGAGAAACGCTTGGCTGAGTGAAGTTCTATGGTTCTTTATTTTGGAGAAATACTTATTTTGTTTTAATAAATCAGGGTTTTCCCATTTCCTCCATAAATCAGGGAAGTGAAAAAATTCTATTACTTTTCTTCTATGTACAGCAAGATGATGGAGTCTCTATTGTCTGTGTTATGACTAAAGTCAACAGTATTATCCAGGAAAAAGTTGGTTTTTGAGATGCACCCAGAGACCAGTTCTCTTCTGTAGCCAGAAGAGGTGTGGACCCTGTGTCCCTCAGCATGAAGGCAGAGAGGCTAGGACTGCTGCTCTCAGCCAAAGCTGTAGAGGCTGGGGGGATATTCTCCGGGGTAATAACACTATCCAGCTCCTGTGTGATTAGGTGTTAACCTCCTCATTAACCAGCTTGTTCCTTCTGCTGCCAGACATTAATGATACTCAACCCCTGGAGCTCAATTTTTCTGTTTCTGTCTCTGTTTTCACAAGAGAAAATATAAAATGCTGTGCACTTCAGCTGACCTTAGCTTTGTGAATGTCCACCCCATTCTGTTGTAATCTTAATGCAATTTATTAGAGAAAACAGAGCCTTCTTTCCACTACCTACCAATACCACACACCTGGCACTAGCATTGGATGGGGAATACTCTAACCACTTCTCAGAGCAGATGTAACTATCCAGTCTTTCCCCCAGTGAACAGTTCTGTGTCTCCATCAAAAGCAATCTGTTCATAAAATTAAATCCACTTTGTTCAGTGACACAGCCAACTGCCCTCCAAAGCCAAACAGTTGTTGCTCCTAGACTCCCACACCTTGCTGCTCTTCTCTTTCTTTTACAGAGTTGAAGATTAGATGACTTTTCTCTTATGATAATCGTGGACATAAGGGTTGGAAGGTTTATCAGAAGAATGGATAAGCACATATAGACCTGCACTTACCATCTGTACTTAGCCAAACTGACTTTTGAGACTACAGTAAGAAAGAAGGTCAAGGTGAAGGAAGGGAAGTGGGAGACAGAAGAGGTGGAAACAGGGTTGAAGGCAGCCCCAAGGTACCACCCTCAGGCTGCAGAATGGATTAGGGTAGTTTGCTGTGGGGGCATGAGGAGAGGAAGCCAAGATGAGAGCTGGGCTCCAAAAGGGCCAGCACCTTGTTTGTCTTTTTCCCTCACGCCCTCACAGCTTCCTCTGCCAGCTTCTGTTGTCAGGGTTAGAGAAAGGGTGTGGAGCAGAGCCCAGGTTTCTGCAGAGTACCCTGTGCAGCTAACCACAGGATTCTGCTCAGCAGGGACTGGTTGTTCCTCCTTCACAAAGCCCTTATGGCCACCTTACCCAATCTCAGCCCTGCTCCATGAGGCCAGGAGAAACTCAAGCCTGAGCTCTGGGCTCTTTCTAGCCACCCTCAAATTTCTACTTCTTCCTAGTCAGCTTTGTCCAAAGAAGCTGTGTTCTGCTACACCACCTGTTCCAAAGGCCAGCCACAGCCCTCCCAGAGCACCTCAGGGTAAAGATTAGTTGTGCCCAGACATCAAATTCCTCAGTGGTGAATTCCTTTTGCAGCCCTTTGCTTCCTTTGGTAGCTGCCCTCCAGCCCCACATCCACTATCACTCTGCTCCTCCTCTTCTCTTGCCCTAACATGAACTCCAACTCAAACTGGCACAGCCCCTGATGAGCTTCCCCTATAGCAGGAGGCAGCTCTGTGTTTTTCCCTGACTGAACCTGGAACCTAAACCCTTAATCTTAACCTTAGAGTGACCCCTCAGCCAGGCACCTAGCCATGGCCCAGATTGCCTCAAAGGAGAATGCACCTTGCAGCTCGCAGTTTCTGTCCCTAAATTAAAGCCTTTCTCTCATTTCCTTTACTTACCCTCAAGAAAGCTTCCCAGCTCTTTCCCATCTGAAACATTCCCAGGAGAGAATAAAGGGTAATAATTAAACTTTGGGTAAGAAGAAGGCTTCTTGCTGACCTGACAGACTCGCCCAATACTCTGCATACCCAAATGGGAATCTCATATCTCTGCAGCAGTCTCCAGAGATTCCAAATGTTTCTCAGTACACTCACCTGGTCTCCAAAGCCCAAAGAGCTGGTAACAGAAAAGAGAAACCAACCAGTGAATGACTAAGCAGCATTTCATGGCATCTTGCTTGATTTTACAGCATTTCCTGTACTCTCAAATCAAGGATTCTGGGAATAGAAGAGGAGGCAAAATGCTAGAACAGAGTGTACACGGCAAAAATAAATTGGGTCCTTTTATGATGCTATTATCAGAGCAGCAAAACAGTACCCAGAGAGGCTGCAGGTCAGATCCTCAGCTGCTGCAGCCTGAGCAGAGCAGGGCACAGGCGGGCGAGCTGCCCACCCAGCCCGCGGGCCCGGGTGTGTGCCGCACGGCAGCAGCCGGCACGGAGCTCACATGGGCAACAGCAAGGGGGCACAGCGCTCCCTTTCGCACCCGGAATTGGATCCAGGTTTCGTTTGAGATGGGCTCAGTCCACAAACAGAAGTGAAAAAAAAAGCCAATGACACACATCACCAGGTTGATAAAGGTTTCTGTGCTGTGCATATCTGTAATACACAAAGAAGCTCAATCCTTCAATTTTATATTGATGGGAGTAGATGCTTTTTCCCAGAGTAAAGGTAAGATAATTGTACGAAGACATTTATGAATATTCTTAGGATTAAGCCCTTTAGTGGAAGAGCTGTATCATAACAAAATATTATGTTATATCAGCTTTTTGATTCTATCTTGCACCACTATCTTGCAAAAGTCCAGAATTTAATTGACTCACACTTTATTGTAGTCTGTATTGACTACAGACTTTAATACTGAATTGCAGCATTAGATTATTAAGAATTATGTTATCTCTAGTGATTTAAAGTATTAGATGAAAATCACAGATACATAAGGTTGGAAGAAACATACACATCCTATTTCCACTGAGGAAGAATCAACTTTGTAACACATTTATGAATGAAGTTTGCCTGCCTTGTTCTTCTAAAACTTTGACAATGGGAATTCTTTAAGAAACCTCTTCAAATCCTGAGATATACTGAGAAAATGGTGATCTAACATACATCCCTCTTGCTGCAAATCAATTCTCATCTTTTTGTTGGCATGGAGACGACTTGATTTTTCTCTCAGAATCTTTTACACAGGTGAAGAATGCTACCGGGTCATCTCTTATTTTCCTTTTTTTCTAGATTAAATAAATTTCATCCCTCCTCTTCCTCTTCTCTAGTTTATTTTGCTTTATATGTTTTCTTATAGTATTCCAAATTGGGCACACAACCTGAATAGTAAGTGCTGAGTAGCACAGACTAATTATCCTTACATTCACCGAAATTATGTTTGTTCATCTCATGGAACAGTGAAGTCATTCTGGGGGCGAATGTTTTTTCAGCAGCATTATACCATTGACTCATCCTCAGTTCATGATTGACTGCAGGACCCAGAGCCTTGCCTCCAGTACTACTGCCTGGCCAGTGATTCTCCATTTCACACCCCTGCATTTGACTTCTCCCCTCTAAGAGGACTCCTTTACATTCTTTATTGAATTTGATCTTATTGATTTCAGAGCATTTCACCAGTGCAGCAAGATTGTTTTAAATTCTAATCCTGTTCGCCAAAGTGCTCACGAAGCCTTCCATCTCAATGTCATCCACAAATTTTACTCTCTATACAAATCATTACTCTCATCCAAGTCATTAATGAAGGCACTGAGTAAAACTGACCCCAGACAGACCCTTGTGGGACCTCACTTACAGTGTTCCCCTGGTTTGACAGTGAATCATTGATAATTACTTGGAACAAGTGGTATTTCAACCACTTGTACACCTACCAGACTGCAGAGTGATTTTATCCTGGTTTCTTCTCTTTTTTTTTTCCCTTTTTTTTTTTAGTTCAGCACGTAACAATGTCATGCAGGACTACATCAAAAGGTTTTAAAAAGCCTTACTCATATCTGATGCTTGCCATGTATCAGCAGCTAGGTCAGGGATGCCCAGTGTACACAGTTTATGAACGGTATCCTTGGAGTTAGATTCTGCAGCCTGTATCCAGGGACTGCCAGGAATCTGTCTTACCTATGCAGGCAGTAAAGTATCTTCTCCTAACAACACACAGCAGGGTTTTAACTGGCCACCTTCCCCCAGACACAGTCAAAGGTAGGGAGGGATTCAACAGTATGCAGGATCTTTGTAGGACTTGTCCAGTAAATCCAGCACCCACAGAAAGGAAGGAACTTGTGCAGGCAGTATGTGTTTTGTGGGTTAAAACTTCCCAGAACAGAAGGGAAAACCATGGCATCCTCCTGCATACCTCCCAGAGACATCATGTCACCAGCAGCAATAGGGGTAGGTGCCTATGGCACTAGGCTCTTTGTCCTAAAGAAGGGCTTACATCTATTTAACAGGATTTATTTGTCAAAAGTCTTTGTTGCCTGACTGTATTCTGTATGTTTAGGAACAAACTGTATTTGCTTTAAAATGTTTCTTAGTGACAGTCCTAGCTTGACTCCCCTGAAAGTCACAATTTTCTTAATTTTCTCCTTTTTAATGACAGGTACTACATTTATCCACTGAGATTTTCCTTCTAGCAGCTGTCAAAGATCACTGTTAGTGCTTTTAAGACCATTACAGTACTTTAAATTTGCCAGAGTAGAGCTCAGTGGGCCTGGCTGACTTGAATGTTTCTACATTCCTTAAATACCTAAAGGGCTTTCTGTCCTTGATTTTGGATTTTTCTATACACCTGTTAAAATGAAGCATGCTAAGTTTCTGGGTACCAGCACCTTGACTGTGACTGAAAACCACTGAATGTGTCAATCTTGATGTCACCTCCTTTTTTTCTCCTTCTCCACTAAGCAGCAGACCTTCCTTTGGCCTTCCCCCATTTCTAACATCCTTTCAGACTTGTCATTACAATTTGTCCCTTCTGACTCATTTTGCGCCTTTCTGCAGCCCTCCTATTCAGGCAGCCTTTGTCTCTGTCTTCCTTTCTGTGCAGTTGCTTTTGTGTGATCCCAGTGCTGTTTACTCTGCAAAGTGAACCTGGCAGTGCAGTAGGGTATTCCTGTTGTGCCAGGGCTCGGTGCAGTCACAGACAGAAGAGAGGCTGTTCAGTCATACAGCATCTCCCTGACACATAACATAGTGTGTACACAGCTGACAAAGCAGCTTTAGCTTCTTTAGAGCCCGCACTAGATGAATTCATGGACTTGTTGTCCTCTCAAGATCATACAGCTTCACATTCACGTTCTGCGTGTGCCCATGTTTGAAGTGTGGGCTACCATTGCTTCAAGTGTCTGCTCCCATAAATAAGTATTTTAGGTGGGTATGGATACACCTGCTTACCACAAGGATAGCTCCCATTTTTCCCTTGCAGATCTTAAAGCATTTACAAGTGGCCACCACCTTTTCCTTTTTCCAGGTGCAGGAAAAGGAAGGAAAGGGCCATGCCAAGGGCAACACTCAGCTCAGACTGGGTTAGGAAGTCAAACCAGTTGCCAAACCCCTATCCCACATTCTTTCATGCAGCAGCTTCACAGATGAACCGTTGATTCCCCTCAGTATGTGTAGAGGTCTAGGTAATTCACATGTAACTTCACTTCTACTTTAAAAATGCTGCATGTTTGACATGCAAACTGTTTAACACAGACTGCAGCAATGTGCTAACAAAAGTGAAGTCTCTGTAAAGCCCTATATTGCTCCAAAGTATCTTTACGACAGTCAGCTTCCAAACTCTTTAAAGTTACGCTTTTGCATTTTCAAGATGTAGAACACGACAGCACAATAAAACAGTAATACACCACACAACTGCAAATAACACTCATAAACTCACTTTTATTGGCTGACAGTAATTGTGTGGCACGTTTCACTCTCTCAAAAGATGACTGCCAGCTCTAGAATGCGTAATTTATTGAATATTAATTCCTAAAAGGGAATTAATAATTTTACTGTTGTAACTGGTGACCTTTACAGTTTCATCCTATTGGACAACCTGAAATCCAATTGTTTGAAAGAATACTGTTTGGTGAAAAATCACTCTGCTTCCTCACAGCCTCCCCTGGTATGCACTTGTCAGTCTTTCTCTCTGTTTAGTTGTGCTCCTCCCAGATTCCCTTCAGACCCATTATTTTCTCTGGCAGACAGGCTGGACTCTTATGGGGAGAGTGGGAGAGAGTGTAACACTGTCACACAGCAGCAGCGTTAAAACAAGAGAAGGCAGATGTCTCCTGGTGTCCTCAGTCACAAGCAACAGCCACTGACTCCCACCACTAAAAACGTTTTAAACCCCTCCTGGAGCAGAGTGAATCCCACTCTCAGAAGGTGCTTTAGAAGTGTTAGGTGTGAATAGTCTCCTCATTTTGCCAGCAAGTAAAGGTCTGTGGCAACATATTTCTGATACAGCATGACCTCTCCTGAAGTGCCATCACATTCTGAACAAAACTCACACAACTACGAAAAAGCTACTAATTTGGTAACGGACTTAATCACAATTCTAACTTACAGATCATGAAGAAAGCCCAGTTTGACATGTAATCTGGTGCTAAAAAGTCAACACGGTTTCCTTCTTCAAAGGAGAACATAAATAAAATTATTAATGAAAAAAATTACAGTAAGACAGTGCATAAAGTGTTTTGCAGTTTTCTGCTTGCTAAAATGTTTAATTTCTATGTAGCAGAAATCCTATTTCTTCCTTGTGACATCTTGGTGTTAAGCATTGCATTTTTCCAGAGTGAAGTACGGACTTTATTCTCTGGCTGTAATGAGTCAAGGAAACCACTAATGTACAGTGTCTGTATTTTTACCGTTATTATCTGTATTCTGGCATTTCCGACAAGTCAAAGATCATACTAATGATGATGTATCCAAAGGTCCAGTTCAGATAATGTATCCAATGGAACAAATTCAGTTTACTATTTGATTTCACAGGTACTTAATCATACAAAACAATGCCTAGTTGGCACAGTGATAGATGAACTAGGGACAGATTAGATTTGTTAACGCTGCCATTAAGATCAGCACTGTCTAGTGGGATTTCTACTCTCCTCAGACTCTTGGATGTAGGAGGTGTGATCTCTCATTCTTCAGCAGTGGGGGCATGTGAAATTAGGAACCCCAGAAGCTGGCACAGAATGGTGGGAGTGCTGCTTGGTCAAAATATGTAGTTATCATGTCTGTCATCTTTGTTGTTAGAGAGCCATTTATGTTATCCAAGAGGAAATCAGCTGTGCATGGAAAACCCAAGAGGACTGTTACAGATCTCATGGTTTTTAACATTACTAAATGCAAATTGCAGGAAAGACAATAAAAGCTTTGGAAGCTCCTTCATGAACTGGTGGCTGAAAAGAAGGGCTGGTGTGATAGGACAGCTTGTTTAGAAGTTGTGACAGAAAAAAAGGATCAGGAACACAGGAAATATTTTGAACTTCACACAGAACCACAGCTAGCCATACCTGAGACATTTCCCATGTGCTGGAAGGAAACAAGACAAGTTACACAGTAGAGGTGCAAATCAGACTCCTGTTTTCTTTATAGATGAGACATCTTAAAAACTGAAGGTGAAAGATAATAGGGCAACTAGAAAAGAACT
Source organism: Erpornis zantholeuca (assembly GCA_013400515.1). NCBI lineage: Eukaryota > Metazoa > Chordata > Aves > Passeriformes > Timaliidae > Erpornis > Erpornis zantholeuca. Next base: position 169,834 of record VZTN01031478.1, read on the forward strand.
TGTTGTTAAATTTGCCCTAGAATTAAATTTTAAGTTTAAATTACTCCCAGTCATTCTCATTTTCCAACCTTGTAATTAGAAGCTTGACCTTATGCCTGGCTGGAATGAACCTCTAATTTGATTAATGTTTGCACTTGACTAGTGTTCACGACAAACCCAGGTGAAGCTAATAAACATGAGTGGCTTGTGAGATAATCCAAATGCATCCATATAAAGGGGCATAAAGAAGGGTTTTCTAAAGAAATGGCTGCCCAAGGTATTTACAAAGGTTCAGTACGTGGAGCGTGCTGCTTTGCAGGTACAAAAACTAATGGGGGGTACGGGGATGTAGGGTGGCGACAAGAGTTTTCAGGTGTTTGATTGCAGAAAGCAACCTGCTCTGGTAGACACAGGCCAGTGTCTCTCTGCAAGGAAGAGAGGGCTGAAATATGTCTCACAGTTGCAGGAAGCACTCAGACTGCTCTTTAACAACGCTACATTTCAATTTGTACCGTCAGCATCTCCATGAGACTGTCCAAAAAGCAGGATTTTTATTTTGCAGAGCTTTCCTTTTTGGTTCAGTTTCCATTTCATTTTCATGCAAACCCAGAAACATTTTTTTCTCTTGCCAAGTGGGCATTCGAGGAAAGCTTCACTTAGAATATGCTGATTTACAATGCACCCTAAACAAAATAACCTTCCTGATGTGATAGTAGCTCTGTCAGGCAGGTACACTTGTCCACTAGTCTGTCTCAAGACTGCTAACCACACTTAAAGCATCATAAAGTCCTGAAGTCTTGTTCCCGTGGTGCTTTGACAGGAATCAAAACATTTTTCTATGGGAATTCTGCCTTCCATGTGACAACAGTCTGTTGAAAAGCAGCTTGGTAACTGTAGTCTCAATCCCCCTCGAAAACATTTGTTCTCCTGCCATCCCAGCCAGGTCTGTGACCCCTGGAGTGGGGAGTCCATTGCTCACTCAGCCTTGGAAGGGCATGTTCTAGAGAATGACAGATTAAGATTTATTGTGGTGAAACTGCCTATAAGTGCAAATAATTTAGCGCTATGTTAAAACAGTGATTAATTTAGCCCATAATTTCAAGAAATGAAGCAACACTCCCTTGACAAAGCCTCAGAAGCTATAATTCATAGCTGCCCTACCAATTAGCAGCCTAGAGAGCTATGAACATCCTCAGTCCTGTTAATACCTTCACTGGACTCCCTACTGAGTATCAAGGTCTCCTGGTATATTCTCCTGTGAGCTGTAAACAGAGATTGTAAAGACAAGTTCTCCTGTGATCTGTTTTACGTGTCATTCTTCCTTTCCAGTAAGGTTACTGACACTTAAATGTCCCTGGTGAAACACAAGTATTCCCTTATAATACCTCATCATTATGGCGACAAAATCTCTTGCTGCTGGTTCATTCATTTCATCCTCCACGGTGCTGCCTTTTCCCTGCATTTTCCTGCTATATTGTGATAATAATGATCAACTTCCATTATAATCTGCAGACACAAAGACTTCCCTGCTGGCTTTCTATCACCCACCATATCTTATTTCAAGCTCCCCTTTCAACCTGTGTGTCCTCCATGACCTCATACCTTACTTCACCTGTTGTGTCACCTCTTATGCACTCCATCCCTCCCACGTTCCCGGTGCGCCTCACCAAGCCAGAGAGTACCAGCAGGCTGCTCTCTGCAGTATCAGCTATGCCTGAATCATGTTTTCATCCTTTTCTCACCTCTCCTTCTCACTGCTTCAGCACTGTGAGGAGGCCAGTACCCACAAAGTGGTATCAGAGTGAAAATCCAGCATTGCCTGCACCTTTCTCTTAAGACTTTTAAAATGAGGATTACTATGCTTAATAGGAGGGTAGTGTAATGCCCTAGCTATCTAACCAGGCACACTTGAGCCTCCAGCATGATCAAACCTTCCCCTTTTCATTTTCTTGCTTTTTTTTTTTTTTTTTTCCAGTCACAGATGTGGTCTCTTCATGTTGCTTTCAGATTGGACAAAGCATCAGTCCAAACACAGGACTGATGTAGAAGTATCCCCAAAGCCTTCAGCCTTCCTGGAATCATGTGATTAGGAGCATTTAGACCTTTAAGCATTATCCAATCTCAAGTTTTTAAGTATGAAGCTAAACAGTTATACATATTGTTAATTGTTTCTGTAAGTGGATGGGAAAATCTGTGAAAACTGAAGATGAAAAACCACGCCCAACTTCCAAATTTTGTCATTTTGAAGACTATGCATTGCACTTCTAATGCAGACAGCTGAGTCTTATTTTAGGGTAATACATGATGGTTGAAGATGAAAGGAAACATGAGGCTGCTACTCTGAAAGGCGGTGAATTTTCTTCTGAGGTACCTGTGTGCTAAACCCACATCGCTAATCCTATGGCTTATCTGACCAGTTAGGGAAAAGTAAGTGGGTCACAGAAACAGATTACTGGAGACCATTCAGTTCCTTCAGCAAACCTAAATGTGCAGATTTTGAGAACCGCAGGACGATCAGAAGCTTTTGCTGCTCGTCACTCCCCACAGCCGGGCTACCCGATGTGCTCGGGAGGCTCCCGCACTGCCACCCACACGCCGACCTCTGCTCTCAGCAGCGAGCCGTGCCGCAGCACCTGCACCTGCAGGACGCGGCTCCCGAGAAGGGCTGCAGCCGCAGCTCGGATCAAGCGCTCTTTCCCCAATACGTCACCGCGCCGGCTCCGGCGGTGCCAAAGTTGCGCTCCGCTCTGCGCCCTGCAGCGGGAGCGCCGGCCGGCCTGGCGGGGGGCTACGGGGGAGCCCCGCCCGGGGCTGGGACCCATGCCG